>JAWWUD010000182.1:0-124999 GCA_033964015.1 Scolanthus callimorphus
GTTCTGTACATCTTTTTGTCTGTCATCACAGCAAATGCCTCCAGGTACTGCAAGCAACAGATAATATTGTTGACAGTAACAGCAGTATCTATGTAAAAACAGTGGCCAATGCAAGATTCAAACTCAGGTCACCTGTCCATTGGTCTGGATCATGTTGGCTCCCTTAGTATGTAAGTATACTCATTGTCATGATGTATATGGCCAAGGAGGTTTCTTGAGCATAAGCGTGACAGGGAGGTCCCACTTATCGTTGGGGGTAATTTTAAGTGGATATTTTTAGTGGATTTCTTGGATGAAACGCACCTAATAAAACCAGTGTTCTTGGCAGGCCACACCATTGCGGGAATTGGCGTTGACTGTATGCATCCCCAAGGGCTCATTTAAAACATTGAATCTCATTGTTTTGGCAAAACATGAGGCAAAATTCCATGATAAACGAACACAAAACGAGTGTTAATTTATAGTATTGACATTGTGCAACCTTTTTAAGAAATGGCACACCCAAATCTCTGGATGGCCCCTAAAGTTGAGGGTGGTGAGCCCCTTGAACCCCCAAAAAAAATCCTGGCCAGAACACTGTAAAACCATTATTCAGCAAATTGATGGTTTGCCCACATGTGCAGTCATTAAAATTCCAATTCTTTCTTCTGCACGATGACATATAGCCTGAGTATCTGTCACCATGTTTTGCAGAATATCATAAGCCAAATCGGGACTGCTTCCTGGTTGGCATGTATCAAACATTAGTCAAATCACACTAGTGGTCTATTGTCAATGCTGCATTCTGATTGGTTGAGCTACTCGTAGCAAAACGTGTTGGATTTGAAAGCCAGAAAATGGCAAATGACCAGACCAGAAAACGTTTTTGGCTATACAAATTGGCTTACTAGACATGTGATTTGACTAAAACAATTCAGCCTCATGGTTTATCGACTCAGAGCCCATTCAGGCTTGAGGAATAATTGTTAAATATTCTGCACAAGCTAGCAGGATAATGGTTAACTATTGAAATGTGTATGCTCATTGATCCCCCTTGTGATGTATGTATGTCTACTCACTTTAGAAAAAGGGTTATAAGCCACAGCCACATCAGTAAGCAATGCTACTGATCCACCTATCATAGCCCAGCCACTCCACTTGCCGTCTCCACCCTGCTGACTCCAGTATAGATGGGAGATGTTTGTTAAAGACCTACAGAACACTGTCAACTTGCTCTGGTACGTGAGAACCACTACATTATCTTTGCCATTCAGCTGAGCACCTGAAACCAACCACAAATTTGTACTCCTAACAAAAATGACATCCAATTTCTGCCCTATGAAATGTATACACCTATTTCAGGAAATGTTGCACTGTCACAACTTGTAGCCTGCAGTGCATCAAGGGAGAAACTAAACAAGAACAAAATCTCTTACAAGCGATGTATTGTACAGTCATTTGACATAAACGGGATGATAATTATGGCTATTTATCCTAAAAACCAGCATCCATGATTCTGTTTTGGTATACCTATTTGCTCCCATGATGCATCGCCGGCTACAACAGACAGTCGTGACGGTGCAACCTTTTCTGAAATAGGTGTATAATATTATTTACTAGCTTAGTATTCACAAAAAAATATGCGAAACACCTATACCTTTCTGCATGGGAAGAGTTGACGAAACCACCATCCAGCTGATGAAAGTTGCGGTGTTTGTGGACTGCTGTTTGCGTGTATAGACCTGACCATTTGTAGCTAGGACAAACACACTTGTCAAGTTATCAGATCCCTGGGCAGCAGCTGCGTTAGAAAGAACTGCTGTATTCACAGGGCTGCCAAGGTCATTCCTAGAAGCAATATTATTATATGTACCATTTGGATGACAATGCTCACCATGAGAATTATTCCAAGAAGAAAACCGGGAGAACTTTCACAGGGAATTTTTGTAGAATTTACCCATTCATGGGAAAAGCTGAATGGGAAGTGTTCGGGTTTTCCATGGAAAAACGTGAATTCCAAACACTTCACATTCTTATGTCATGCATACTGTATGTCAGCTTTACCCATGAATGGGGTTTTGCCGAAATTCCCTGACAGGACTACAGAAAGTTTGGGAAAATTTCCTGGGAAACGTGGTGAATACTGCCGATAAATCAGGAGAGTCATCTTGCAGTGACGAGCATAGAGAAATAAACAGCTGAAATAATAGCTGTATTCACACTAGAGACGGAAAACTCGTCTGAGACGAGTTTCTCGTCAGAAAATGTTCCTGTCTTATGTCAATTCTACTCAGAAAGCTTGCTTGTTATCTGTCTAAACTTTCTTCTTCAAAAAAATTGTTTTTGCGTGATCACAGAAGAACAGGGAACCATATTCAAGGCGAGAAACTCGTCTCAGATGGGAAACTCGTCTCTAGTGTGAATACAGCTAATGTTACAGCTTACCATTTCGACCAGCTGTCTTTCCCCGAGGACTGTTTGAACCTGAGCCTTCCGGCGTTACTGTCAAACGCCAGCATAAAGTCATTCGGTGTCTCTGCCTTGTTTCTCACTACAGCTAAGCGATCATCTATCACTGGCTGGTAAGGTAGTGCCTGCAGTGCGGCGATCAAGTGAGAAATTGTTGCGAAAATGGCAGTTAAAACTGCAACATTGCGACTGACTGCCATTTTGACAACAGAGGACGATTGCAAAAATCGACAGGCGTTCCTTGACAAAAGTCACGAGACAGGTGAGTGACTTTGAATGTAATCCAGGGGGAGGGAAGGGGGAAGGTACTTCCTGCAGTACAGCATGAAAACTGGGTAAAGGGTAGGGAATAAATAAATTTTCGGAGGCCCTCAGAAAATTATTCATTCGCGAATATTATACGTAAGGGACCGTTGATTATTTATGGGTGGAGTAGGGGGATGGGTGATAAAATAGGAAAGTCACGGGTTTTTTTCAAGTGATGGCCCCGGCCTAAAATATAAGTGATTTTTTTCTAGGACCCCCTTAGTCTAAGTGGTCCCCCCCCCCGTCACCCACATACTCACTCAGTACATGTATGAAACTCTGAATTATCACTTGTTGACAAGTTCATTAGAAAAAGTTGACTGTTTTTGAAAATCTTGAAAAAAACTCTCCAATAAAGCATTGTAAGCGATCATCACTGATTTGAAGACCCCCTCAACAACTCAAAAAATTATTTCAAGACCCTTTTTAGGCTTAAAAATATTTCAAGGCCCATGCCCATTTTACTAAACCCCCCTCCTCCGATAAATAATGAACGGGTCCCTAAATAATGTGTGAAAGTTGCCGACGACATAATACAAAGGTCCGTCAGAAGAAGTATCGAATGATCAAAAAATGGGCTGTGCGCTGGAGATAAATAGTGGCGTGGTGGCTTTTCTCTTTTCTTAACCTTTGACTGTATGGGAGTCTTCGACAGTTTTGAGTATCAGTTTTTTTTTAAACATATTTATCTTGAGTTTGCCCCAAGAGCACGCCTGGCTCATCTAGGGGCTTAATCATTATTTTATTTTATTTTTTTATTTATATGATTACATTTTTTGTAGAGAGGGTACGGCGGAAAAAAATAATTAAATAAATACCACGAAATACTGTAATTAATTTTTGTTTGTTGTTATATTTTTTGCTAGTAGGTGGAGAGCATATCATGACTGTTGCGAAAAGCGATTAGAATTTTTGATGAACAAATGAAAACAACGGCATATTATATTCTAGTGATAACAAATGCGATCCGGACAAAAACGCAGATACTTTTTGGTTATCAGTCATGCGCGCCCACCTACCAGCAAAAATCTGATTTGCTGAAGTAAGCAAACTATGTCTAAGGGTAGCAAATATCGGGCAGTGTAAAAGATAGTGCTTGATTGATTCACAATCAATTTTATGCAATCAGTTTTATAATAGCATCTCAGTTGAATTTTCGTATGCGGGATACAGATATGCATAGGCGGCGGAGCCATACATTTTTGTGTTTTTACTCTTCCCATCATAAGAGATTATTAACCAAGCGCGAGGTCTGTACGGGAAATATTAGACCGAGGTCTTGCAGTACGGACCGAGCGAGGTCTGTACAAAAAGACCGAGGTCTGATATTTCCCGTACAGACCGAGCAAGCGAGGTTAATAATTCGTTTATTATATGGCTCAATTAAATTTGACTTTTTGCTTTGTCTTCCGACACGGGGCTAAATACGGAAAATATAGCCCGTGGGCAATACGCAAAATATAGCCCGTGCGCTAGCCAATCAGATCACAGGAAACTGTCAAGCCATATAATAATACATCTTACTAATGAGCACCCCCACTTTGTGGTCCTGCGCCGCCTATGATATGGGCACCTGGTTACAGTGTAATACTTTTTATTCAGTTCTTGTAATCAGTGATTGGGTTTACACAAACTCTTGGAAAGTAGCCTGCTTGTAGCCTCCTCCGCTGGCAACTCTGTGGCTTCGGCTTTTCCAAGGAAATAAAAGGGGTTGGGCTTCCTGTGTTTTGGACGGGAAGGAGTGGGGACGAGACACAGGAAGCCCGACCGACCGAATCCTTTCTCTTCTCTCTCTCTCTCTCTTCCTTCGAGAGATGCATGCGGAGGAGGCTAGCCTGCTTGCAGCAGACGTTAGAGAGCAATTTAAGGTAAAAAAAAAACAGCTCGAGTTTGATTTCGCGTGGCCGCCGTGGATTCTGTGTCCACAAGCGGTTTTTTAACCTAAAATTGCTCTCTTACGCCTGCGAACAGACTAGAGCGCCATGCATTTTGTTTTTACAACGCTACCACCCCATGCGCTCTCAAAGAGTGTAATCATTGGATGATACAAGATATATATGATTTTGTTTTGACATGTACGTTAGTGTTTTATCTAATGCCCTTCTTCATTTGAGCATGAGTTTTGATACGTGAGCATTGCCGACCTTCACAGTTGAACGAATACAGGGGCTGGACAAACGATGCAGTGAATGTCTGTTTCCATGCCAACCGAATGAAACATAGTTGTTGTTTTTTGCCGTAAATTATAGGGGAATATACATGCCTTCCAAATAAGGTTAGGGGATTTCCTAATAATGAGATTTTGCATGCAAATTTTAATTTGATGACTTTGTTTTAACATATAGTGTTTTGACATATTCGCCTGGACAAATATTTCCAACACAGGCCCGTAGCTAGGGATTTTTTGTGGGAGGGTGCTAATCTACAAAAAGCGGACCAATGTCGTATGAATTCATTTTTTTTTTTTAGAAACCGCTAGTCAAAATTCGCTACAAAAAGCAAATATAAAAGAAGTACTTTATTTACTGTGTACAAATGTGGACCTTTTTTGTCGCGTGGGGGGTGCTTGCGCACCCCCGGATCACCCCCTGGCTACGGGCCTGCAACACTATCACTATTTCACATTTTGGCGATGCGTTGCATGTCTGTTTCCATGCCAACTGAATGAAACATAAAACCAACCATTTAACATCCGTACACCTCAACCCTCATGGACACGTGCTCATGCCAGGTCTGTGCGATAAATTGTACATGACGAGCTCGTATATGATTCGATAGCTCATGTCTCACCACCGTGTTTTGGTCGTAGTTACCCGTGAACACCTGCAAAACAAATACACCACAGTCACGTGATAAAAAAAACTTGCTTCAAACCTGCTAAAGCACCTCATAGCCTGCTTATCATTGCCGGGTCTCTCAGAATTACGCCGGGTCCCTCAGAATAACGCCGGGTCCCTCAGAATAACGGTTTTCTCATCTTGTTGTCATCCAAACCAGACCATGTGATGATTCCTTTGGGTGGATACTTTATGCTGCATAACACCCTTTCGTGAACCACCCTTTCGGGGGGGGGGGGGGGGGAATTGATGATAGCCGCCGAAGCATGCTCGTGCAGGTTTTATGCCTCACAATTACTTTTAGAGAGTTCAGGTCGAAGGCATAGGTTGAAAAGGCGACTAGGAAACGAATGCCAGTGTTATTTTGATAGAGAAGTTTTAATAAAGTGAGATCAAGCTACTTTTATATACGCGTGCGCGCCATTTCAGAACATCCATTTGAGAGCCGTCGCTGATTAGTTGTTTTTGAGCGTTGCTGATTGGTTGTTTTTGAGCGTTGGAGCATGCGCTGAAAGGTCTTTCTCTCAACGGCTCTGTATTAAATCTCGCGCATGCGTCAGTGGCTGTCACCAGAGCCTCCACCGCGAGGTTACGAGCCGGGGAGCTCTGAGATCGAGAACTGGGAGGCTCTGATGACAGCCACTGACGCATGCGCGAGATTTGATACAGAGCCGTTGAGAGAAGAGCTTCATGCGCATGCTCGAACGTTCAAAATCAGCTGCACGCTATCCCTGCCATTAGTTAAGCGTAGAATATTTGCTTAATCACCTGCATGACTGCAAAAGAACAGATAGATAGAGGATGTTACACGGTGGCGCGAAGATATGGATTTTATTTTCGAGTGGCAAGATAATATTTTACGAACGAGCGCAGCGAGTGGGTAAAATATTGTTTTTGACACGAGAAAATGAAATCCATATCTTCAAGCAACCGTGTAATGTTCTTTTTATTATATGGATTAGAATTGACATAGCGGCAAAATCATAGTTAGTATGGCAAAATATTACAAATTGAACAACTCACTTGGTAAAGTCCAAAGTGTTTATTTGTGAAATGCTCCCTCAATATTTCTGGTTCCCAGTGTCGTTAAGAACCAATTTCCTTTTTGTGTTGCTGTAGCTTTCTCTGCCATAGTTGAAATAAGGTTTTTCTCTTTAGAACTAGAACAAAACTTAGTTTTGTGGCTTAAAACTTGTGTGACCGAGCAAGCGAGATTTCACTGCAGACGAAGTCAGGAAAACAACACTGCAAACGTGCACATCCGGGACATTCGGTACATTACTTTTTCATATTTTCACTAGTGAAGATATGGAAAATACGAGTGTTTTAGTTACCGGTAAAACACTGGCATCCATATAATAAACAAACATATCCGTTACCTTGACACTACCAGCCTCGGAATATTCCACCCATGTCGCGCCGTTGCTGCTGTCGCTGTATCCGAGCTTGTAGCTTGTGACTCTCTGGCTGGTCTGTGTCGGTCTTCCTTGTGTAGCTATTCCCGTCAGCTCCTTTACCGAGCCCAGGTCCACTTGTAGGAACTCCCCGGCCACGTTACGGAAGGCCGACCACGCCCCTCTATTAACATAATCGCCTTGATACGTGTTATGCAATCGTCCTTGTTGCGGACCGTGCCATATGTCCCAATATGAAGATGCTGACATTTGAGTGTCTAGGATGATGTTCCTGTACTGTATTCCTATGGCACCCGTACATCCTGAGAATGTAGAGATTCGTGAAACAGACTCAGGTCATAGTAATACCAAGAGTCCATTAAAGGCCGGTTTACACTTGCGATTTTTGTTGCATTTGTCGCGGCGATTTTTCTCGCGCGAGTTGCAAATCCAGCTCTCTAGTGTAAACGAGATGCAAATCCGGTTCGATTTCTTTGCTCTCTTTTCTTCAAATCGCATCAAGTGCAAAGAGTTTCGGACATTTCCGCGACATCACGTCACAAAAGTTGCGGCGTTCGCGCGGAGTTGCACTTAGTTTACAATAGTGATTTTAAATTGACGCGTACGTGCGAGAAAAATCGTCGCGACTCGCGCGAAAAAAATTGCAAGTGTAAACTGGCCTTAAGGAGGCTGCAGTTTTTCTAGGGCCTGACCTCCCAACTTTGAACGACCACATTACCAGGCGCTATCCGCGACGTAAATTTGTTTCTTACGCGGATAGCATCTCGCTAATATGGTCAATTTTAAGTTAAGAGCGCGAGAAAATAATTCGCCATCAGGAACTTTCTCTGGAGCCTTAGTTGTGTTCGAAATGACATTTTGCGCATTTGCTCAAAAATTTGAAGTTTGCGTCGATGTTCATTATGGAAAATCAAAAGCACTTCCTGGCATCAAATTTGGCACACAAGTAGTTGTATACCTTGGGATGAATTTTGCGGTAAGAGATTTCGCTAGCCCATTTCAAAGGCCATTAAATTCATCAATTAGAAAGCGTGTGAAACATTTTGAATTTTCAAAGGCCAAAAAAGTCGCCTGGAATATCTTGAAATCGGCTTGGTGAATTTTCTCTAAACTTCGTATACGCATAGAAAATTATCTAAGGATTAGCGCTTGGTGTGCCATTTTAAAAGTTTAGATCGAATTTCACGTGGAATTTTTGCTAATTAAAAACAATTTCGTTGCTATGGAAACTCTGATGACAATAAATCTTGAACTTTGATCTTTCTACAGCAAATGGTCAAAATTTCAAATTCATAGGTCAAAATTTCAAATTCACAATTTCAGAATTGTGGTCGCTCAAAGTTGAGAAGTCATGTCCAAGAAAAAACTGTGGGCAGCCTCAAGAGCAACAATTTTGTATTAGTGCTGAACCATCAGCGTCAAAAAGTGTTTTTTTTAGTAACACATTTTTACTGTTTTCTGTGAGTTTGTTTGCTTGGGCTGTTTCCTCTCTCCCGGAAGCGATACTTCAAAACATTTTGTACGGGGTTGCTCCGCCCAGACTCTGGACCCCTTACCCTTTTAATTGTAAAAATAGGAAAAAGGTACTTCTTATAAATCTTGCAAAATTGCATGCGTTAAATAAGCGTTAATAGCTCCGCAACGTAGCGCAATATTGAAACCCTTTTCTATACTGGAACAACAACAAAAAACTAACTTTATTAGGGTGATTTTCGCGCAATTTTTGGTCGAGAGGTTGGTTTCTCCTGAAATAATTACCTACCGGTGATAAAGACTTGGGAGTATGCGCGCAAGTTTTATTATGATCGTGCAAAAAATTCAACAACAAGAAGCTTGAGAAAAACAGAAAATAATATTTAACAATTAGACCTCAAGGCCGAATGTGCTATGATGAATAGACCATGAGGCCGAAGGCCGAATGGTCTATTGATATCATAGCACATGAGGACGAGAGGTCTAATTGTTTTAGTATAAACCAACTAGTTGGTCGGTTTTGGCAATGAATTCCATTATTTTATGTTGAAAAAATCAAGTTTTCTTGCAAAGAAAGGTGGTGGTTTTGCCAGGCACGGTCTATCACTAATAGACCATTAGTAGCTCAGCCAATCAGAATGCAGGATTTGTAATAGAACATTAGTTGGTTTATACTAAATAGATTTAGGCAATGCCTAAAAGCGGAACTCCAATCATACGCACCCCACGTCTTACCCACAGGGAGCTCACCTTTACAGTTTAAATCAAGAAAATTAATGTTACCATTATGCATGTATCAATGTAAAGACGGAGAGGGGGGGGGGGGGGGGTCGGGCTGAGGTGGGGCATTTGACTTTTTTTTCGATTTTTTGATCAAATTCCTGGCCCTCGGGACTGGAAAGGAGTTCAAATGACATAAAAGTTCCTTACCTGGGGATACATCCTGCTGTACATCCTTGTGCGAATTTCTTCGGATTTGGCTGAGCTTTCATGACCGCTAAAAACTCTGTCATTCGATCGGACTTCTCTGGCCCATGGGAGAGAAGTCCAATCGAACGATCAAGCTTTTAGCCGCCAAGCAAGCTCCCAAATCCCAAGAAAATTAACACAAGATGTACAGCAATAATAAACACAGAGTAAGTATGTTTTATTTCTCATTTAATAACAAAATATTTCCTACAAATATAAATACTCTGTTTTCGCTATCCTGCGAGTTTGAAGAAAGGATCGATAAAATCATGGCACGAGCACGGCTACATGATGTACGCAATGGTCTTTAGAATCATTCAAAATGAGTGAAAATACGGGAAAATACTCTTCAGAGACCATATACATACAATGGCTACAGCGGTATTGAGGTAAAAATAGAATAAAATTTGCATACGATTACCTGAAATCTTGACTTCACGTCCTTGAACACGAGTTTAGAGCCAAGGGTCCGCGCGACAAAATTCAAATGGCCCCAGTCCCCTGCACAGACATATTCAAAATGTCCGCACGGTGTGGCAAAATTCGTAGTCAAATTCCCCAGAGTGGGGATGGCGGAGGTGCTCAAATGCCCCACCTCAGCCCGACCCCCCCCCCCCTCTCCGTCTTTACATTGATACATGCATTATATGGCAATGATAGTACTAGCGCGTTCTGATATGCTAACAAGTCGCAGTTCACGACCGACAAACGATAATCTCCTTGAAATAAAAATGAAAAATAAGATTTTCAGCGAAATCCACAACAAAGAATACTTGACATAGTATTTGTCTCATTGTACTAACTAAATCTAACATGTGACAAAGGAAAATCAAGGCTAGAATATCAGAAATGACCTGTTTACGTAAGGCAAAGCAGGGCCAAAAAGTCAAGCTTACTCAAAACTATAATTCGAGTTTAGCCGGAGAAAAAGAAACCTCGAGGGAGCCAACTAAAGCAGCAAAACGTAAAAGTTACATATAAAGTCAGATTTTCTCATCAGGAATGCCAATAAACTAGGAAGCTAAAAATATAAATAGCATAAGGAGCAATTTCAAGCTTTGTGCTTACCGATAACTGATAGTGAAGTCGTTTCTTTCCTCCGAAAGTCTCCGTCGTGTTGAGTTGAATTCATTCTTACTTGACTTCCCTACCGCCGTTAACAGGGAATTACTTGACAAGCTCTAAATATATTATTCGGCTAAAACCATTGCAATTTTCTGTTATTGTCAATCCTGTTCAATCTAGTTCTGGCTCCCTGTTCGTAGATCTCATATGAGTATTCGAAGAACACGTCGTTTGCAGCTTTTACGAAAGAAACTGTTGTTTTTCTTCAAAAGAACGCCGAAGTCTTGCTTCGCCGTGGGCCGGGTATTCTGCAATCTAGCCTTTGAATCTTTTGCAACTCCCTCATAGTTTCTCCAAAATGACTAAACAACATTATGAAATATCGGCGAAGGAAGCGAATCCGAAGTATTTTGACAATCATTAGAGAATTCTTTTGAGCAAATTTGGCGTGGTTCGCACCCGCGAGTTTGTCTCAGTTTGACTCACAAAAATTTCGTCTGAATGAACTCGAGTGAGCCGACGCGGGCGCGTTGTTTTGTGAGTTTTTTCGGCGGGAAAATGAAGGAGCGACTTCCGGTCCGTGTCCTCTGCCAAGCACCGCGTCAAAGCACCGCGGCCCGCGGCGCAGTGATCCAAGACGGACTGTGATTGGCTGTGTACACGGGTCGCCACTAACGCAAGTGCGCATGCGTAAATAAGAGCCCGCGATGTTTTCATAAGCCGCTGAACGTATCGTTTTGGCTGGGGGGATGGGTCATGGCTAAAGGGATAGTTCAGAAGGACCTGATTAATAATTCATAGGCTTCACGGTAGAACGAACCTACATATGCCATGTTATGTCATGTAGCTTCGTTCTATTGTTTATCCTATGAATTATTAATCAGGTCCTTCTGAACCATCCCTTTTAGCCATGACCGGGGGATGGGTTGCTTTCTCATGCGACGTTGAATGATACGTATGGGGCTCCACTCCGTGCCTTCGGCACGGGGAGTTCCGCTAAAATCCGATATGGCTGTCGGAGAGCCGAGAAGATGACGCAAATAATTACCATTAAGATAACTCGAGACTGAACTCGAGTCTGTTATTCCTGAAAATTTTCATTCACAATTTCACAATTTCACCATTTTTCCTTTTAACTTCGTAGGAAAAATTCTTATCACAAGAGGATGTCCTGTCAATTCCTTATAAGGTAAATGATTTCAAATGTGGTTTTGGCCGTGATAAAGTGCATTTCATACGTTTGCGTTATTTGCTATGAAATGCGAGTAGTTCTGCCCTCTGTCAGGCGCCTTTCCGACGAGATTGGCTCCATGGATCTAAGTCATATAATATCGTAAATGATATCAAAATTTGAATGTCCTCTGATAGGATAAAGAATCTTTTTATGATATCAAAATTTGAATAAGAATAAAAAAGGTTTCCGGACAGTGCCACAAGTGACTTACTTGTCTCACAATGTGTGCCTCTGTATCCTACTGCGCATGTACAGCTGTATCTATTCACGTGATCTGTGCATGCTCCTCCATTTCGACAGGGGTTACTGGCACATTCATTGATATCTAAAGGAGACAACTACGTGTCAAGGCTGGGTTCACACTTGAGCACAAGTACAAGAACTGCAAGCACAGACGGTACAACACAAGGTGAGTACCAAGCGAGCTCGGAGTGCCTATAATACGCGAAATCGAAATAGTGAAAACTTACACAGCGCTAGTTCACCCTTCTGTTAGATTCTGCAGCGTGTACTGTGAGCCTACGACCAAGTCGGGCGCCTTGGAATAAGGCCTACTCTGACCTTATCTCGCCGCGAGTTTATGCGAGATAAGAAGAGATAAGGGGGAAATGGTCCAATTGAAAGGCGAGATAAGGCGAGATAAGGCGAGATAAGGGGGAAATGGTCCAATTGAAAGGCGAGATAAGGGAAATGGTCCAATCGAAAGGCGAGATAAGGGGAAAATGGTCCAATTGAAAGGCGAGATAAGACGAGATTAGGGGTAAATGGTCCAATTGAAAGGCGAGATAAGGAGAGATAAGGGGGAAATGGTCCAATTGAAAGGCGAGATAAGGAGAGATAAGGGGAAAATGGTCCAATTGAAAGGCGAGATAAGGAGAGATAAGGGAGAAATGGTCCAATTGAAAGGCGAGACAAGGCGAGATAAGGGAGAAATGGTCCAATTGAAAGGCGAGATAAGGAAAATTGTGTCAATAGACCGATCCCTATTTTGACGATTGCTCCGCCCACTCATAGCAAACAATAGGAAGTTTTCCCTACGGAATTCAAATGTCCGAGCAACAAACTTGAATATCGAAGATTTTTCAATAATTATTCAGCTATTCAAGATAAAAATATAAATCCAATTGCATGCAACAACTTCTAACACCTCCCTGCAATCGGTGTCTTTTCCGCGCTCTATGCCAAAAATAAAATTTGGCTTGTCCGACGTAGCAACAGTAACTAGGGGTATAACAATGAATGCGGGATCGGTGAATTAGGAGCTGCGAGATATGAGGTCCTAGAATAGGGCCTGGAATACGAGGAAGTAAATATACTATTTTAGAATGATTGCAACGCGAATTTGATCATATGTATATGCGAATTTGCACGCTATAAGTGTCAAAATTATTTATTATTATTAAATACAGAATTGCCTCAGTCGTTACTAAAAGAAACAGTTATACTTACTCGTTTCACATCTTGTACCCCCATACCCTGGTGCGCATGTGCAAGAGTATCTGTTCACGTGATCGACGCATGCTCCTCCGTTCAGACAAGGACTGCTAGCACACTCATTCACATCTGAGAAAAAATGTCATTGTGAGCCTCTTATTATGTACTCTACTTAAAACCTGACAACACTGCTCTCAGTGAAACGCAGCCGTGAAGAACGCGAACTCTCTATCGCGATTGCCTTACACAGGCAACCCAGAGAAGAGATCGAAGCAGATTCAAGTAACGCGCATGCTGAGAAATGCTGAGAAATGGAATCCAGGTTTACTCACTTGTCTCGCATCGTGTTCCTCTATATCCCAATGCGCATGTGCAAGAGTATCTGTTCACGTGATCGACGCATGCTCCTCCGTTCAGACAAGGACTGCTGGCGCACTCATTCACATCTGAAAAAAATGTCAATGTGAGCCTCTCATTGAGACAACACTGGTAACAATTGGCGAAGAATCCGGGATCTCCATCTCCACCCAGATTCAATGGAATCAAGAAGCTGTTCACTTAGTTCACTCACTTGTCTCACATCGTGTACCAGTATATCCCGGTGCGCATGTGCAAGAGTATCTGTTCACGTGATCGACGCATGCTCCTCCGTTCAGACAAGGATTGCTGGCGCACTCATTCACATCTGAGAAAGCAGGAAAATAAGAATAACAAGTGCTATATATAGCTATTGGATCTTCGCAACGTCGCTTCAAAATCCGAAAACAAGCCGTTACGCAAAGCAACAGTTATTCTAACTCCCAAAGTTGTTAGTAGCAGCTCGGGGCTTGAATACGACGTAAATGAAGTTAAACTTACTCGTTTCAACATCTTGTACCCCCATATCCCGGTGCGCATGTGCAAGAGTATCTGTTCACGTGATCGACGCATGCTCCTCCGTTTAGACAAGGACTGCTGGCGCACTCATTCACATCTAAAAAAAATGTCAATGTGAGCCTCTCATTGAGACAACACTGGTAACAATTGGCGAAGAATCCGGGATCTCCATCTCCACGCAGAAACGTGATCAAAGCAGATTCAAGTACGTTGGAAAATGGAATCAAGAAGCTGTTCACTTAGTTCACTCACTTGTCTCACATCGTGTACCAGTATATCCCGGTGCGCATGTGCAAGAGTATCTGTTTACGTGATCGATACATGCTCCTCCGTTCACACAAGGATTGCTGGCGCACTCATTCACATCTGAGAAAGCAAGAAAATAAGAATAACAAGTGCTATATAGGGCTATTGGATCTTCGCAACATCGCTCCAAAATCCGAGAAGAAACTAAACTTTTCTTCGTGACTCCGCCTGTACACGAGCAGTCCCAGAAACGAGACAAACATACAGTTACGTGATAACTGACGTGACAAATTCAATCCAGTTGAGTTGTTCACTTACTTGTCTCACATCGTGTCCCTGTATATCCTGGTGCGCATGTGCAAGAGTATCTGTTCACGTGATCGACGCATGCCCCTCCGTTCACACAAGGATTACTGGCGCACTCATTCACATCTGAAGAAGACAGATATTTCATAAAGACGATGCAGCGTATTCGTGTGGACGCGATTTCTTTTTAACGTAAAGAAAAAGTTGAGTTTTCAAAACTAAAACACAATCGTGTGGACGTGGCCTAATTCTTTACCAAGTACAGCAATCTCGTTATCTTTGCTGTCCATAATAGCGAATCACATCTTTCTTCACGGATCACGGGTATATCTTTGCAAATGGGCGTTTTTGCTGCTGTTGTTGTTGATGTTGTGGGGTGCATGATTTCCGATAGTTTTCCGCAGCCCTTCCTTGCTGGTTGGGGATTTTTTTTTCCAAGTTTAGTGAGAAATATTTTCAGTTTGGCGAACATTTCCTGCTGGGAAAATGTTATCGTTCACAAACATTTAGTGATCTTCTTTTGATTTTTTTTTCTCAGTAAAGAATCGGGAGAGTGGACAGAAATATGGGAACACATGGCTGATAATTAGACTCCCCTAGCTCCTTCAGCGTAAAAATCCCTCCCGATAATTATTGCACAGTCCCTAACTAGGCAACAACACTATCAACTTTTATAATATAGCTAAGGTATAACGCGCGCTCTGATTGGTCCAAATCTATGCTCTATTATACCGTTAAAAGTAACAGTTCTTCCCCGCTATATCATATCATATATCTCTTCCAACATCACGCGTGCTCTATTGCGCCGATAAAGTCATAGAAACTTGTGCTCTAATGGTTAAACAAGCTTTGAAATAAGCCGTTAACGCGTTTTTAGCAGGGCGTGCTCGTGTTGTATCCCCCGAAACTTTGTTATCGTAGAATTATAATCTTAAAATTTACGGCAATGCGTTCTCTCAGCCAACTTTAAGCGAAAAATACTTAATTAATTTTCTAATACAAATTGTATACCTTGGCAAAGTCGTCCCATAAATCCGTGCTTACATATACAAGTTCCGGTGTTATGCTTGTAATTTGCCACACATGTACCATTGTTTGCGCATTTCAGTTGCTGGCAGGGGCTCTAGAACAAATAAGGCTAATGATATTAATATTTATAAGAGTTATCACCGATCTAATTAATTATAGACAGCCTATTTCGACATTCTAGCACTTACACGATAAATTTTCATCTTTATTTGACAGAAAATATTTATTTTAACCAGAATTATCATTTTATTTTCAGCCAGAGAAGCAATAAAGAAAATCCGATTTCTCTTGATTTTGCTGCTATGAATAATTTACTATATTTTAATGGGCACCTGCTGCGCGCGTACGCGGCACGTAAAGTTAATATTCTCCTTTCTTCCTTCCCAATAATTGCACGGGCACAAACGGACCCGTTTCTCGCTGAGAAAAGGTGTGCCTCGCCGTTTTCGCTGCTGGCTGACAGAATTTAAAGGAAACCTCTTGTTGGGAAAGTATTTGTTTCAGTTGTCCTGGCAAATTAATTCTAAATTTGGAGCTTAGGTTTTACATGTTTTAGCTTTCAGAGCTGATTTAAGTTTTTTTTTTCTTTTTCTTGTTTTGTGGCATTTTGAGTCGGTGCCGGTCCGGGGGGAATTAAGGGACTCCCTCATATGGTATACGGGCATGCGGTAGGTTCCTGAGGTTTGCGGTAGGGTAGTTTTTATTGCTTGTTTGGTCGCTGATAGGGTATGTTTTTCAGTATGGCTACCCTACAAAAAACATCGATCAAAGTTGTGCCGCATTTAGTGATAGACAGTTTATTTAAAGCCTTTACATTATTAACAAAATTCCGCTTTGATCGCGACGAACTGGACCACTTAAGACCTGCGGTAGGGCAAACAATTTTAACTGTAAGTCTATGGTAGGGTATAAAAAACGAGGATTTTGGTCTTTGATGTAGGGTCAAGTTTTTGAGTCCTCGACGGTACATCCCTACCCAGAAATCAGTGGAGTACCCCTCTCCCCCCGCCCTATGCTACAGGCAATTTCTTTGTTCTCCTGACAAAAATAGACATATGAAATTTGCCAGAAGTTCAGAAACGTCCAGTGGTCTTGTTCTGACACTCTTATAATACGCCGTTTTACCACCCTCCTAGCATAGGCTTTTCCACTGTATCTCTCTTTTACGTTGACCTAATTTATTCGCGATTCGGTGTGCGCGTTGATTTTGTTGTTATTCGGCACAAACTCAGCTACACGAAATACACAGAGACGCGAATGACTACGACATGATAAAGACTCACAGGAGAAAGCTCTGCTAGCAGGCGTTTTAATGCATTTTATCGACGGGCTCGTTTAACGCATATTTATTCATAGGACAGAGCTATCCCGCCTTTCTTGCACCGGGCCAATGTTATATCAAAAAGCGTGAATAAATTACAAGTTATGCAAAGCAATACAAGTCAGAAAAACGCACACCTTCATACTGCATACCTTTACGGCGTAGTGATGTGAAGACTCATTTCTTCTCAGCTTTTCAGTTGAATTGTATTTGTCATCGGACAAAAGTTCACACCAATATTTCGCAGTTTCTGAATCTGGCCTTGCGGCCACGTTAACTGAAATGCAGTCTGTCGTGAAAACGCATTTAAACAAGCAAGCTATATCGCTTAGTTCAGAACTTATCGAAATAACATTACCAACGAGATACTTCAACTCGAATGGCAAAAAGTTGATAAAATTCAATTTCTCGTGAGGATTTTTCTCGAGGGATTTTGCCGTTGTTTCACATCTAGTTATCGTAAATTCCCCAATAAATATTAACAGTAATAAATATCGGTGCATTGTCAGGAATGAAGTGGTTTTGAGTGAATCTCCTTTGGAGCTTTTACCGTATTTCAAGCAATGAAAGCACCGCAGGAGCTGATAAATATGTATGACTTAATGTTATACTGTATTGAATATGTGGCGTAGAGCCTACAGATGATTAAAGACCTAGGACGCCCTTGACTGTTATTTGCACTGCAACTGTGCATTAAACAACTAAACTATCCCCGACCACTCGGTGCTCCCTGGAAAATCCGAGTTGGTCTCAGCTAGAAAAGATTTTCATCATTTTTCTTCCACTATATTATCTATACTATTGATTTCTGATGTTTCTGAGAGGAGCATTTCTGATTTGCTTATCTTCGCGCCTTAATTCCCGCCATTTTTGACGCACGCCACTCGCGAGTCGCGACAAAGGAAAGGAGGGCTGAAGACAAATTAAAGATTATGTAAAAAAAAAAGATTAAAGATTGTGTAAAAAAAAGAATAATAATAATTTCAAGATTAGTGAAAAGAAAAACAAGTGTAAACCAAAATGGAAGATATGTCAAAAGAATCCAATGTATGCATAAGTGTAGAAAAAGAAAAAGATGTAAGACTGGCAAGTGAAATGGAAATAAAAAGTGAAAAAAAAGGAGGGTAGCATGTAAAATTTTAGCCTGCTAGCCGGCTCTCCAGTGGGTTTTTTCGGATATTCGATTTTTTGGCGCGCGGGATTCCTGTGTCACTGAAAGGACTTTCTTCTCTCTCCCCCCGCGACACAGGAATCCCGACGCCACAGGAACCCCGCGCGCGCCCTAACGAATTCTTCTCTGGAAAACCCACTGGAGAGCCGGCTCGCAGGCTAGTAAAATTTAAGAAGTACGAGGGGGCTGATAAGTACTTTTGGTCTAAATGAATCAAGACGAGTGCTTTTGCCAAAAATTCGCGGCATGGATTCTTGGTTGACTTGGATCCTTGATAGTCCTTGAATTAAGGGACCGATCGTTTATAACGTCTACGGGGGGGGGGGGGGGGGGGGGTGGAATTTGGGTGGGGGTAAAAATTTTGAAGACATCATCATCATCATCATCATCTTTATTAAAATTGAACACGGTTAAAAATCATCAGGCGAAATATAAATATCTTAATTACTATCTACACTATGAACAACTATCTATATTATATACAAACTAAGGAAAAGAAAATTAAAGCCTGTTTTCCATGAATGCCGTGTTGTTTGGGTATAAGTTTAATAACTGTCGCCGAAAATTTTGAAGAGACTGAGTTTCTCTTAAGTTGGGGGGAAGTTTGTTCCACAGAACAGCACCACTATAGCTAAAGCTGTTTTTATAATAGTTAGTACGTGGCAGGGGAACAACCAACTTATTCTCGGAGTTTCTAAGATTATAGTTAGGAGATATATCCTCTCGGTGAACAAATCTAGAGGACAAGTAACTAGGCACTAGTTCATTGTGAGATTTGAACATCATTATTGCCTTAGTTATTTGACGTTGGCAGTAGAGATTGCGCCATCCTAACTGGTCAAAAAGGAGGTTGGCATCGGCATCGTAATTAGAATTCGTAATAATACGGGCTGCTCGGTTTTGGAGCTTTTGTAGTTTATTAGCAATTGTACTACCACAGGAACATTGTACTACCACTACCACATTGTACTACCACATAGATTTTAGGGGGGTAATTTTTCGGCACCCTCTCTCAAAAGAGGGGTAATTTTTCAGGGACACTGTGGTTCAAACTAAATGATAATATGTACAAGCGCGTCGTGGCATACAGCGCTACGCCATATAGCAAGTACGCCAATTTCGGCGCGCTTCGCGCGTAACGGAATGTACAATATAGTTTTTGAGTACGTGCGCAATGGAATGGCTACGAATGTCATTACAAGAAAATATCTTAGCCAGGAGAAAAAACTAACTCTCCCCAAAAAGACGCTCTGCAGTAATAAGCATCGGAGCTGTCTCAAAAGAAGGCCTAATTATTAGGCAAGCGTGAGTTCCACTTTACGAGGATAGATTCGTCATTTTGACCCTGCTACACGCACGTCATTTGCGATCTTTGTTTACTACACACAGCAAATGGAATGTTCATCTACATTTTCTTTGAGGTTTGGTGAAATGCGTTCATATCATGCATAAAAATTACGGCGGGCTTCGCGCGCAACAAAAAGAGAAATTTCTGTAAATTGTCTTCCATTAGTTCAAACGGGGATCTGGTTACAGGGTGGGGGTAAGCTTTTTAGAACATCGATGTTATGTGGGGTTATTTTTGTATCGCCTTTTAATGAGGGGGGTGCGAATTTTAACATTCAATAAATTTAGAAAACCACCGCCCCCCCCCCCCCCCCCCCCCCCCCCCCCCCCCCCCCGTGAACGTAATAAACGATCGGTCCCTAAAGCTTGAATTCACAGGGAATTTCTGCAGAAGTCCATCCATGGGAAAGCTGAACTTCCCATGGTAGAAGAATGGAAGTGTTCGGATTTCCCATGGCTATTCATGTGAATTCCGAACACTTCCCGTGCCTGTGCCAAATTTCCCATGGTAGAAAAATGGAAATTGTTCGGATTTCCCATGGCTGTTCATGTAAATTCCGAACGCTTCCCATGCATGTGCCTTTTCCCCTGGATTGGTTTCTGCAGAATTTCCCTTTGTTGAAAACAATGCTCCACCGTCTCCTCCAATCAGGTGTTCCTGCGCTCGTCCGACCGCCGGAAGTAGATTTTCATTACACTTCCCTGATCTATGAGCTCAGAAATGTTTCTGTCTGCCTACCAGTGTCCGTCCGTCCCTGCGCAGAACTATCTCCTAGCGCGTTTACAAAGAGTTCAACTCGCTGCTGCAGGATTTGTAATAAGGAAGTATGCTGGGCTAGAAGAGGTGCTTAAACTGAGTTGGCTACCCATTTTTTAAAAACCTCTATTCTCAATATCGACACCGAAACATTTTTGGGAAATGACGCTGTTGACCTCTGTGTCTTTGATGTAAATTTTTAAAGAGGGATCGATTTTATCATTTATATTATATCTAAAACCATTACCATGTATTTAGTTTTCGATGGATGAAACTGCAATTTGTTGGCTGAGAGCCAGTCGCAAATATTATCAAGGTCACAATTTAAATTTTGCATTATAAAATTCGGTGGTATCTTGGGAGGAAGCATATATCTGGGTATCATCGGCGTACATACAGATGGTTATAAAACTCAGAGAGTTCAGAAGGTCATTTATATATAGAAGGAACAACAAGGGGCCAAGGATTGAACTCTGAGGAATCCCACATCTTATAATTTTTGGTCTGGATAGCTTACCATTAATATAGCATTGCTGTTTCCTATTGGAAAGATATAAGTAAAACCAGCTTAGTGCTTGCCCTGAGACGCCGTAAGATTTCATTTTATTCAAGAGAATAGAATGATCTTAGAGAGTCACAAGCTTTCCTAATATCGATGAAGACAGCGTCTGTTAATTGCACGTTGTCCATATTATTATACCATTGATTTGAATAAGAGCAGTGGTAGTAGAGTGACGCGGGCGGAAACCGGACTGGCTGTCGGTTAACAAAGAGTTATCTGTCAATCATAGTTAATGGAGCGGAATGGTTAGGAAGCCCGGCAAATTTCAAAGGACCAACACGATAGCGTGGGCTGGATGTTGAAAGGGGATTGTGCATGACCATGCACAATCTTTTGTTTTACTCTAATCTAATATGCATGTCTGGTTGTACACTGAATGTTACTGGCTGGATTTTGGTACTTATGTACCGTGACCCTGCACAAACAAAAGGATTCCTCTGAAAAAGTGAACAAAGACATATTACAATAACAGGGTGTCAGATTTCCTAACCATTCTTCTCTATAAACTGTGGTCAAATACATGTACATTCGTCGGAATATCTCCCTTTCAAACTTTTACTTGTTATGGGCAAAATTGAAATGGGTCGGTAGTTTTCAGGTTTGCGCCGGTCATCGCTTTTAAAGATCGGATTGACGCGCGCATATTTCCATTTGTCTACAAATATATTGACGTATCGAGTGACATGTTAAAGATTACAGTCAAGGAGGGCCCGATGAGAGACGTGAATTCCACCTCGCCGCCCATTTAACAAATTGGCCTGCACACTTACGACTTGACCAGTATACAGTATACACCCGGCAGAACATTAAGATCCAGTAGCGTATTTAAAACCAGCACTGCGCACACCCAAGGCACCTTCCGATACGACGCCTCTCAGGTTTTTAATTCATTACCATCGCGCTACAAGAGTTGCCTATGCCAAGACATTTTTTAATGATAGATCGGATTTCATGTGACATGTGAAACCAATCGCAAAGTAATTACACCAATTCTGAATAAAACGTATAGGAGTAATAGGCTAAAATGAGATTAGTCTCACAGTGAACTGCCTCCCATTTGTACATGAAGTGTCCCCTCGTATATTGTATTCTTTACATTGTCACTTACCTTTTTTTAGTAGTTTGTATTAGTAGTTTTATATCACAATCTAGTTTAAGTAGTATAGCGTCCATTGTTCATAATTAACATAGATCATTAGCATAGAAGAGTCTCTTTCGTTGGAATGCTAATAATTCATTATCATTATTATTATTATTAGTGTCCTCCGCGCATCATTCTAACATCCGTACACCTCAACCCTCATGGACACGTGATGATGCCAGGTCTGTGCGATAAATCGTACATAACGAGCTCGTATATGATTCGATAGCTCATGTCTCACCACTGTGTTTTGGTCGTAGTTACCCGAGAACACCTGCAAAACAAATACATCACGGTCACTTGCGCGCATATTGTCATTTGACTACGACTACCAGAATCCTTTTCAGTTTTCTTTTCTTATGCAGATAAGTCGCTATTGGAACAATAGGCGGCAATAGGCCAGGTTCGAATTATGCTCACAAGACAAAAGCTTCAAATCGAGGCTTTCTCCAAGTTCTAATACATTTACAGTAATTTCAGAAGCCTCGACTTGAGGTTATTGTTTGTAGGCACTGGAGCGTAATTCGAACATGGCCTATTGCGCAAACAAAAGGGACAACGCAAAGGCTTCTGGTAGTCGTAGTAAAATACGTCATAACGAAAATTTCCTATTCACCCGGCTGCCTGTGTTTTTAAAAAAAATGAAAACAGTTAAAAAAATTGCGACCAAGAGACAAGCAGGTTGCTACGGTGGCAAGTCAACAAGTTTTGGCGGCACGCGTCTTGGTATGCATTGACGAAGGGCTAACGCTCGAAACGCCAGCAAAACACTAGATCTCACGGCGTTCAACATAAATTGCAACCTTGGTTGTTGTCTAGGCTAAATGATTGTATCTCGAAATCAGCTACCAATGCGCGCTATTCCATGCCTTTAGTTGTGCGTAAAATATATTATTTGCTAAACCAGCTGTTATTCAGGCGTTCGTAGGGCTGTGTAGCGTTCCCGACCCGGTTGCAAGGGGTTGCGTCGAGGGCCAAGGTCCGCCGAGTTTAACCACGCTTGTCGAACGCTTGAATGTGTTTCATCTATTTATTTTCCATGATTGAAATGATTTACGGGACGCCACAAACAAGTGCGGTAAGAACTACAAAGTGATATATAGTGAAGTATTAGCTACGCTACAATTATTCAAATGTGAGAGCGGTAAACAAACGTAAACAACTTACATCCGTAAACTCAAAATACCCCAGCGGTAATGCTCCGAAAACGTCTCTAAACTCCAACTATAATGCTCCAAAAACTCTCTCCAAACCTCCAGCTATAATGCTCCAAAACTCTCTGTCCATGTGCTAGCAACCCCGGTGTCTTATTACAGTATTTTCACTGACAGTTAATGCTAAACTAAATCAAATAAAACCGACCAATAATAATAATACTTGGATGGACCAGAGAAGGTCACGCAAACAGTCTCTATCTGTATTTTCAATTCATATTTGCACATTATCTACAAAACGTCACAGTCTGCAAAAGTAGAGAACAGACAAACCTTGACACTTCCAGCCTCAGAATATTCCGCCCATGGCACCCCGTTTTGGGCGTATCCGAGCTTGTAGCTTGTGACTCTCTGGCTGGTCTGTGTCGGTCTTCCTTGTGTAGCTATTCCTGTCAGCTCCTTAACCGAGCCCAGGTCCACTTGTAGGAACTGCCCGGCCAGGTTATGGAGGGCCGACCACGCCCCTCTATGATAATCGCCTTGATACGTGTTATGCAATCGTCCTTGTTGCGGACCGTGCCATATGTCCCAAGTTGAAGATGCTGACATTTGAGTGTCTGGGATGATGTTCCTGTACTGTATTCCTATGGCACCCGTACATCCTGAGAATGTAGAGATTAATTGTGAAACAGACTCAGGTCATAGTAATACCAAGAGTCCATTACTAAGAGTGGAAATATCAGCGTCGGAAAGTGTCTATTTTTAGTAACACTGTATTCCTATGGCACCCGTACATCCTGAGAATGTAGAGATTTGTGAAACAGACTGAGGCCATGTCCATAGTAATTCTTCTTTCCATACCCAGTTCTCCTCCTTATGAAGCTAATGAGACAGGTGAGAAAATATCACTGCCGTTAATTTCTGTCCGGCATTCCGGACGATATCAGGTACATGGATGAATAGCCCATGTTTGGCCTGCGGTCTAATTGTTAAAGAGCCCATTCGGGCTCGAGGGTGTTAAATGTAACGTAACGTAATGTAAAGTAATCCTGACAGTGTTACGTGACTTACTTGTCTCACAATGTGTGCCTCTGTATCCTACACTGTATCCTACGCATGTGCAGCTGTATCTATTCACGTAATCAGTGCATGCTCCTCCATTTCGACAGGGGTTACTGGCACATTCATTGATATCTAAAGGAGACAACTACGTGTCAATGCTGGATTCACACTTGAGCACAAGTACAAGAACTGCAAGCACAGACGGTACAATACAAGGGTGAGTAATCACTCGCTTGTCACGACTGAACGGTGGTTTAGCATCATCAAGACTATAAATTACAAATCATTTATGTTAAAGGTAGAACTGAAAATCTGCGCATTCTGCATCTACAACTTGAGCCTACAACCAAATTGTTAGCAGCTCGGATCTTGGAATACGACGTAAATGCAGAATTCACTTAAGAATTGCGACAGCCGTTACGCAAAGCAACTGTTATTCTAACTCCCAAGTTGTTAGTAGCAGCTCGTGGCTTGGAATACGACGTAAATGAAGTTATACTTACTCGTTTCACATCTTGTACCCCCATACCCTGGTGCGCATGTGCAAGAGTATCTGTTCACGTGATCGACGCATGCTCCTCCGTTTAGACAAGGATTGCTGGCGCACTCATTCACATCTGAATAAAATGTCAATGTGAGCCTCTCATTGAGACAACACTGGTAACAATTGGCGAAGAATCCGGGATCTCCATCTCCACGCAGAAACGTGATCAAAGCAGATTCAAGTACGTTGGAAAATGGAATCAAGAAGCTGTTAACTCAGTTCACTCACTTGTCTCACATCGTGTACCAGTATATCCCGGTGCGCATGTGCAAGAGTATCTGTTCACGTGATCGACGCATGCTCCTCCGTTCACACAAGGATTGCTGGCGCACTCATTCACATCTGAGAATGTAAGAAAATAAGAATAACAAGTGCTATATAGTTTCGGCAGACGACACTTAACAAATGGATCTTGCAATGCCACTCACGAACATACAGTTACGTGATAACTGACGTGACAAATTCAATCCAGTTGAGTTGTTCACTCACTTGTCTCACATCGTGTCCCTGCATATCCCGGTGCGCATGTGCAAGAGTATCTGTTCACGTGATCGACGCATGCTCCTCTGTTCAGACAAGGATTGCTGGCACATTCATTCACATCTGAGAAAAAAATAATTGTGAACCTCTTAGCAATGTACTCTATTATTAAAACCTGATAACACTGCTCTCAGTGAAACGCAGCCGTAAGAACGCGAGCTCTCCCTCGTGATTGATAAATGAACTCATTCCCTTATCAATCCCATGCAAATGTTCTATTTCAGATATAAATTTTGCATTTTTGTTTCAGCCCCGTTAGGAAGTTTGATTCCCTTGTGTGCTTATGCAAATGAGCCAAAACGAAACGTAAACAATGGAAATCGCTTTTGTTACGAACCTGTTTCGCAGCGAGCTCCCGTATAACCTGGCACGCATGCGCATGAGTACGTGTCACTCGTATAATCTGGATAGCAATGGCCGCCATGGAGACACGGTGCGTCAAAACACGGAGTCTGAAATCACAGAAAGGATTCACTAAGAGTGGGTTTCAGAAGAGTGTCGAAAAATATTTGTATTTATTATATAGACACGAGTGTTTTACTGGGAAATACGCCACTCGTAGATCTCATACGAAGCTACATCCGGGTCCTGAGTGACATATTTTCCATATCCTCCCTATCGGGTATATGCTTCATCGCTGAATGTCACAATAGCCGCCTTATTTGAATATGAATGGTCCTTTTGTTTGATTATGCCTCGTTCTATTAGAAGACGACTATATGGCATTCAGCGATGAAGTAGATACCGGATATCGATCAAAACGAAAGTGCTTGCAAATCAATTTGGATAATTTTCTCTGGTTTGTCTATATAATAAAAAGAAAATTACATGGTGGCTTGACGATATGAATTTTGTTTTCTCGTGTCAAAAGCAATATTTTACTCACTCGCTGCGCTCGTTCGTAAAATATTGCTTTTGCCACTCAAAAATAAAATTCATATCTTCGCGCCACCGTGTAATATCCTCTATTTCGGTCTTTAGTGGAACTACAAGTTAAATTGCAAGGCTAGGTTTGAGCTACAAATTGAAAAGTATTTACATTTCAAACTATGACTATTTCAAACTTTCATTCACGGAAAATTTAGCTTTCTTTATGGCGGACAGCGTTTCCATGCTTAAAAAATGCCTGCGAATGTCAACTCCTCAGACAGGCAGAAGAATTTGGGGGATCACTTCATTTTGGGGCGAGCGAAAGGGGGGATCTTTCAAAACCTGAAGCCCTGAAAGGGGGGATCACAAGAAATCTTCTAAGTAGTTATTCCAGCAACTTCTCTATCATTTGCATTTTTCTACTTCACTTCACTCAATACATAATACAAATTTCGGCGCCCTTCGCGCGCATAACGAATATAGTCTTTGGCAACTCGCCCAACGAAGACACTACGCACCGTTCACAAGAACACTTTGTATCTTGGCGAGGAAAAAAAAACTCTACCAAAATGTCCGGCAGTGATAGGCCTGGCGAGCAGTCACTATGTTTGACAGAAGAGTAAGCGTGAGTTTGACGTTACAAGCATAGAAATTCGTCATTTGGGCCGCGCTTCACGCAAATGAGTAATAATAATTTCGTCATTTCGGCGCGCATGAATAATAAAACCTAGAGGATTGTTTACTATACATAAAAACGGAATGTTCATGTACACTTTCTCTGAGGCTTGATGAAAAATCCTCTGACTCCCCCCCCCCCCCCTCTGACTCCCCCCCCCCCCCCCCCCCTCTGACTCCCCCCCCGGTCATTATTTATCGGGGCGTGACCCAATTAGTGCAAATGGCTTATGATTTCAAAACAATAGGCCTTTATTACGCAATATTGATTAAAAATATATATATTAGTCAAATCACACTAGTGGTCTATTATCAATGCTGCGTTCTGATTGGTTGAGCTACTAGTAGGTTATAAGTTATAGCCTATTAGTAGCGAAAAGTGTCGGATTTGAAAGCCAGAAAATGGCAAATGACAGAACAAAAACATTTTTTCGGCAATACAAATTGACCTACTAGTGTGATTTGACTAAAACAATTATTCCTCGAGCCCGAATGGGCTCTGAGTCAATAGCCCATTCGGCTTCAGCCTCATGGGCTATTGACTCAGAGCCCATTCGGGCTCGAGGAATAATTGTTAAATAGTTATCAGAAAATGAAATCCATTATTCAATTCTACACATCCGTATTAGTAAAACTGCAAACTTTCGAAACAATTACATTGGCTGAGATATGAATTTTCAAAACTTCGTATTCTGGCTTATTATTTTTAGGAAATCATTACGCCAAGACGAATACGAAATACGTCGAAATACGAAATACGGCATCGATGCCCGTCCAGCCTCGTTTCGATGTATTTTCCCATACATTTCTTGTAAAAAATAAGCCAGAATATGAAGTTTTGAAAATTCATATCTCAGTCAGTATTCAAGCAATCTTCACCGAACTTTGCAATTTTACTAATACGGATTTGTAGAATTGAATAATGGATTTCATTTTCTGATAACTATTATATATCATTAATCAATATTGCGTGATAATTAAGGCCTATTAGTTGCCATGGGCTCCTTGAATTGCAGCGATCAGTTATTATAAATGGACGGTTATTTTTTCTTTTTAATTTATAGCTTAGAGAATATTAGGAGCAACAAGACTACCATGACGCTGTTATAGTCCATTGGTATCATGTTACAAAAGCTTTCATTTACAAACGCGCCCTGACTATAGGCGACTTGAAGAAAAACAAGAAAATTTTTTTTTCCTGCGATCATTGCACACAAAGGAAGATTAATCAAGTATAAATAAAATACCAGGAGCAAATAGATCTTACCGCAATGCTATAATGGACGTAGCTGATGTTAGGCAGGAACTGATTTCGTTCGTTGTACTTGTCTCTCGACAAAAGCTCGCAGAAAAACGGCGACCCCGTATTCTGCGTATCCTTATTCTTTGCCACGTTCAACCCTACGCACGATGTCTTATTCAAACAACTAAGCAAACACGCTCCGTGACTTCTTCCCCACGTAGTAGCCACATATTCTTCATTCAGGGTTAGTCGACAGTCCCTGTGTCTTCGGAACTTGGCATAAGATATTCCAGTTTTGTTTGCCCTCTTGATGGCAAATTTTGCTATTTCTCTTGAAGAATTTTCCACAACAACAAAAAGGTTGCAGGTAAACCAAAACCCTAATAACAAGCTCCAGGAATCTCTTCTTCGGTGCATGTAACCAATAAAAGTCACCGATAACTGAGAACATTTATTAGGTTTGATGAGTCTATAAGACGCAGAACTCTATCAAGCGTAGATAACTTTTTCATCATAAATAAAAAATGAGGAAATTGTTCCATATACAATTCGCCAGTTTATAGTCAAGTACACCTGTCCCAGTATATTCCGCATCATTTCTAGAAGATTATGAATATTGTTATTATAGACTAAGTACACAAGCAAGGCCGTAACTAGATGTTTTTGTCGGGAGGGGGCAAGCCTTGGTCATCCTTTGTTTTTTGCTGTGGGGAGGGGGAAAGGTTTTCTCCCCACATGTTGACAAACAGACAAATATTTTTATTTGGCATCGTAAACAGGAGTGTACATTGATGAACAGGTCCAGATAAAACTTAAAAAAGGAAGAAGCGTGATTAATGTCTTACCGGAGGAGGAAGCACTCATCTATAAATTTAGCAATGATTTTCTGTGCTTTCGTATACTTTCTCTCTCCTAAAAATATGGAAATACGGAAACAAACATGTAAAAAGAATGCAAAATATAATTTGTATTGTATTGTTTTGTCCCCTTTACTATCAATATTCTCCCTGGAGTAAAGACTTTAAAAGACAACAATTAGTAATACAAGTTATTTAAGTTATTTTCAAGAAGAATTAGTTATACTCTGCCTCAGAGCTAAGCTTTATTTCTGCCACAACACTTATTTTTTCCGTAAAAACTCTTGCACTCTTGTATTTAAGAAAGTCATGTGGCTAACATTTAATGAAAAATATATTGAATACATACAATCTCCGTTCACTGACCTCAATCAATACAATACAATATTCTCTATTTAACGAGGGTAATACATGAATAACCATTTACAGTTATCTAACTCGTGGCCTTCAATTATTCGCCAAGCAAAGCAAATCAGGATGATTCCAACTATGCATGTGTGCGCTCTTCTTTATTTAGAAATGTCCAAACCGTGTGTCCCACAACTACCAGAATGCAGCGCGCGCTTTTAATTTCCCACATTTACCGGCATGCAATGCGCACGCGCGTTATAGCTGGATTCGTCCATTTTGAATGGAAGTTGAACTTTGTTTACGTGACCACGTCATAGGGTACTTATTGAAAACCGCTCTCAAATCAAACTCTCAAGGTTAAAAAAATACAAGATTTATGTTTGTCTGGAGGAAAGTTTAATTATCATGTCTTTCAATTGCACAATCGGGACTTACATTCTCGAATTAGCTTGTCCCGTTGCAGTCAATAAAGAACAGTCCTTGCAGGTACCACCAGTGGCGCCGGCTTCTTCCACGTGCTACCTGTTGAGTTCTAGAATACAAAATTAAAAACATCTTGTGAATGCATCGTGCGTGGGTTATTATGGTTAGTGAGCTCCTACATATAAACTTAGCAGGATCGGGAATGTTTCTACCACTCGGTGACTGTGCTATCGGGTGTTCATGACGTCCCCCTCCCGACAAAACACAAATTTGGTGAGTGGCGCGCGCTGCGGCACGTGTAAACCTAGCGTCCTGTCTACACGTGTGACTAATTCGACATTTAGAAAAGGATTTCACTTAAACACATTATAGTGCCCAAAATGATTTCATACTAGAGCTCTCAGTAGTCCAATATTTTCGAGGAGCCTATTTATTTCACTTGCACACAACGAGCTTTCTCGATAATGCATTAAACAGCGCATTTGGTCATTTCTACGCACATAGAGCAAACCTCAGGCCTTTTATTTTCAGGTCTGGCAAATGGTTACCTGCTCTTTTTGCCAGGACAAGTTAGATCGGAAAAAAATTGCCAACAGTGAAAGTTTTTTTTCTAATCAGCCCAATAAAGGCCTTCCACCGCTCATGAGGTATTTGTCAGTTTTTGTGTAGTCTCAACGTTTATTTGGTTTTACCAGCAAAAGGTTCCCACACTGCAATAGCCTTGACAGCTTCCTGGCCTTTTTGCCAGCCAGCGCGAAAGAACTAAGGAAACAGGTCCGTGCGTTGTGTGTTCCCGAGTGTCACTCGAGCCATTACCCAGAAATGGACTGATAGGATGCGAGAGCACCCGATATTTTCGAGGGGCCCACTTGTTTTACTGCGATTTTTATATTTCTGCGAACTCCACTTTACATTTTCGAGCGCCAAACTGCGTTTTGGTATCCGTCCATCAAACATTTTAAGAGAGGCGCATGCATTGGCTGTGAAGAAACCTCCCAATGATTAACGGCAGCTAAACCGCGTTTTGTAAGAATTATGAAAATAGTGCATGGTAAAGAGATTCAGATAAAAGCCACCCCGATTTAATCGCCTTGACTCTGATTTCCTTTTGAGCTTCGCTAACTAAGGCGTCAGATGTATAACAGTTAACGCATAAATTGCCTACTGAAAGACTTTAGACTCAAATATTAAATATGACTAGAGATGGCCTGATGGTATTGTTCTCGGCAGTTCGTTATTAAGTAGACGTCCCTCTTTCTTTTTTCTTTTTTTTTTTGCAAAGAGATTCAGGTTCAAGTCGCCTAGAAGTCACCGCCTCGGCTCTTTTGTTTCCTAACAACATGGATTGACACTGTGGAGATAAGGAATTAACCTTGTGTGAAAGCTAACGTGCTAATGAAATGGTCCCATGTGTGCTTATGAGCGTTAGCCCTAGTAAGCGGAGAAAGAGAAAAAATCTCTGACCCCGAGAGGGATCAGAGGGTCAGAGGGTATCAAATGAAAACAGCAAGGAGTGACCGACTAGGGTTTTCATAATCGCGTCTCTCTGTTAAGTAGCTAATCTATGATTTATGTTTTCATCGCAGGTGTCACGAGTTAGGAAACATGGTTCAGAGAATCACGTGACCATTCTAACAGCTCATTGGTTTTTACAGACTGCCCGTAGTGAATAGTCGGGGGTCCATGTGGAGGGTTGTCACAGGAGGACGGATGGAACAGAGGAGAACATTTGACACACGGCACATGACCACCCTCTACCGGTTCGTCAGGTTCTACCTTGTAATCTGCTTCTTTCTTTATATCTACTTTCGTTGCTACTGGGTGGATGATGTCAATACTGACCACAGGATACCCAGCCCTCGCCTGTATCTGGTTCCTGTGGCTGGGATTCATGATGGGGCGATTAACTTTTACAACTTGGGATCGGGAAGAGAGAGCAAGGAAAATGATCGGGTTGCGGAAAACGGGATCGACGTAAATGAAATTGAAAATAGAGACACAACGGATAAATCTGATCTTGATCAAATAGACAAAGACATTCCTGCCAGCGATAGATACCACAAGCCATATTATGAATGGGATCGGAGACTGCAACAGCTAACAAGAGACTGGGCACTAGTGAGGAACATTCGGGTGGACTGGAAGCAAATTTTACGACCTTGCGTCAACGATATTATGTGGGGTCGCAAGGCAGGACGGGAAGATGGCGACATGACTAGTGCAAATGCAAGTAAGATAGTGTACCGCGACATACGCCCGGCAGGCGAGTACAGCAGGATACTCATTCAGGCTTGTACTATAGACGGGAGGACACAAATCCAGGGAGGGGACTCATGGCGTGTGTACGCGCGTGGTAGGGCCTCTATTGCTGCTACTGTGCTGGACCATAATAATGGGACCTACGAGGCCCTCTTCCTGATCATGGACCCCGGTGACTATGAGCTTGTGGTATATCTTGATTATAGCCAATGTGATGGATTGAGGGACCCTCCTCAGGAATGGTTTGTCAAAGGTAGGTGTAAGTGTTTAAGTCGTGTTTCACGTATATGCTGCATTTAAAGTCCGAAAATACGTCCCCCAGTTTATAGACCCAAAGTATAGATCTCCTATATTTTGGGGCCTAGTGGGCTCAAAATTAGTTAGAGCTGTTGAATTGCAACTCAGCCAGTTGCTTTAAAAAAGCAAATATGTCACCATAAAGTGTCTTTCAGTAACGCAATATGACCTCACATTAATAGCTCTCCTCTAGGACCCTACCAATTAAAGCCCCCTCATAAGGTCATTTGGCAGCGTTCAAAAATCTGTAAACATCAGCGCATTTTCACCATTCTAGCGCGTGCTACTGTTGTGATAAATACTATAGGCTCATTAATTAGCGAAACATGCGCCGATTTTTAGCCCAGAGGAGAGATTGGCTCGCAGTCTACGACACTCTTTGACACTCTTCATCATTTTTAAAAAAATTTTGCGACAGACAGGGAGAGACGTTTTGAAAATGAATTTTCACTTGAATATGTTGTCCTACACCACTAGGTAATGCGCAAGGCAAATACCAAGCGGAAGGAATGCTCGGAAGGCTGAATGACTTCTTATTGCAGAGAATGGTAAATGATGGACAGTTGTCAATCAAAGTACCCCCTCCTCGCATGGAAATCAGTTATGAAGGTACGCTGTATCGTCGGTGGTTGCTCTTCTTTTGCCTTGTTTCCATTGGCTCTGTATTTTCAAGGGGCGTATCTAGGGAGGCTGGTGCCTCTCCTTCCCGTTTGCATTGTATAAGAAATAACACCTCAAGTAATGCCCTTATCCTAATTTGCTACATGTTATGTAGAATGGTACTTCCACATTCGGAAATATGCCCCTCGCTTCTATACAAAATATATTTTTCCCATTCCTATTTTCACGTGTTTAGTGCCACGAATGATGTCAACTAGCATAGGGAATTTCTGCAGAAACTCATTCGACGAGAAAAGCTGAATTTCCCATGGTAGAAGAATTGGAAGTGTTCGGATTTCCCATGGCTATCTATGTTAACTTCCCTTGCGTGTGCCTTGGGAAATTCAGCTTTTCCCATGGTAGGGTTTCTGCAGAAATATCCTGTGTTCCTGTGTAGTTAAATCTGTTTATCTTATTTCAGATTTGTCTTTCCCAACAACATTTACAAATTGTACATTTTTATGGGATGGATATGGACGGTGGGTGGACAGTTTGTGGAGGCCCTTTATAGACGGTAAAACATTTGTTTTCACTTGTGCTATTGCGTTTATGCGTGAACACCAACGATTGTTTGTGCTGTTTTTGCGCGCTGTAAAGTTGCGTTCCGAAGGCACGAACGCTAGATTTCTGAGGCAAACGAGATGTCGCTACGACGTTTTGATTTTGCACGCGCCAAAGCTCTAGTCTCGAAGCATGCTTTCTTTTCTGTCTCGCCTTGCACAGCACGGAAAAATTTCAATAATAACGTTCATTGCCTGCAGCTTGTGCATTTTGTTTCTACCTGTAGCGTTTCAAATAGTGCGTACTGTGTTCAAGAGGAAAAACCCTTGAAAGAAGACTTTATTTATTAAATGCAGAACACCTCCACTTCCCTAAACCAGGGACACGTCCCTGCCTAAACGAAGGTATTGAATCCAAGACATCGCCGTTTCTGACGCAAAATGCAATATTTTACCTGCGCGCTCGATAGCGCTATTTTAAAACAAATTGTATAGCTCGCGTTTCCATGCGGAGAACAAACTGCGCACTGTTTTCAAGAGGAAAAAAAACATTGAAAGAAGACTTTATTTGTTAAACGCAGAACACCTCCATTGGCAGAGTTGGACCGGACACTCTCCGTCCGGTGTCCTATGGATATATGGTGACTCAGTAGCGAAAAATCTGGTGTTATCAGCAAGGCGTAGGGCATTATGTAACGTGATGTATACTCGCTGTGAATACAGCTACAACTGGGTCTACCCTGTAGTACATGGTGAGCAGGTAAGATTGTCCTTCCCTCCCGCCCTCCCTAGTACTACATGTAATAGACGTATTGGTTCCAAAGGTATGAGCGGGAGTAGGAAAAAGCGCAAAACTAAAAATAAATAATAATGATATGATTTATATATCGCCATACAGATATGTTCTATGCACTTTACATCTATATAACCTAGGTATAAAAACAATAATAGATTTGGTAGCAAATTAAAACCATTGTAACAATTAAAGAATAAACCATGGTTATAAAAAGAGTCATTAGGTACCGATTGTCCCCATTCGCGTGAGTGAATTCAACAGCGATCTGAACTGTGTGGATCTGAGCGGCCAGCGATCTTATGGCGACTTCACGTGAGACATCGCGGCTCATGTTTCACTGCGATGCAGGTGCGATTCTGTTAACGCCCGCCATTCACACGGCGCGATTTCAGCTGCAATTTTTGCGGGATCTCACGGCGATTCAGCATCGCGAGGTGTAAACGGTCGGCGTCACTTGAGATGTCGCCGCGACGTCTCAGGCGTTTTGAACATACTGCGACGCGGGTACGATTTCGTCATATCACTAAATTGGCTGACAAATATTGCAATGCTAAATCGCCGATCGTCCTAACGGCGCGACGTGAAAAAGCGCCTCAATTCGTAGCTAAAATCGTAGCGTGTGAACCATACTTTATAATTATCATTGCAGCGCGCGATCGCCGCAAATGAGGACAACGATTTTGACGCCGATCGTGTGCTAGGTACAATACGAGACGTGCTAACACATCCAGACATGAACAACCCTGACAGCACGTTACTGTTGAACCTTGGCCTTCACTTCACCGAGACAATAAACTTCACCACCTACCGAGGACTCATCGACAAGATAGTTGCTGCTGTAACGGGTAACCATAGTAACGGAGGGACGGGACTTCCATTTAAGGCGAGGGTGATATGGAAGACCACAACTGCCATTTGGAAAGAAAACGCCAAAGTGCTGAACACAACGCATTATAGATTTCTAACTTCACATGTGAGTATGTTTTTTTTCTGCCAGTGCCAACGTGTCTTCTTGTGTCATTTAGGGGCACTACATGCAATTGTCAAATTGTATTTCCTTCATCTGTGTTAATAGGCCTTGACGGTAAGGCCTAGACGAAATTTTCTTTTTAACAAATTGAATCAAATTTGTTGTAGAACACTGTTATGACGAACATTGTTATTGACAACAGCTCAGACAAACCCCACTAAACCAAGTGTAATTTGTTTACCACAAAATCGAGGCTTTAAGATTTGTCTCTAATAGCGCATGCGCAACCATGATTTTCCTGTTTGACAGATGCGCGTGCTGTTAGTGAACAGCGTTGTCTGTATACGTACTCTCTTATTTGCCACGGCAAACACCAAATCAGATTTCGCAGCTACTAACAGTTGTGACAGTAAAATCTGAACTTGTATTAATGCACACGTGCCAGTTTTAGATCTGATAACTTCATTACCTCACTCTGCAGACACTTAGACAGGAATTTATGACAGCTACGCACGGCAAAGTAAACAAAATTGGTGCACCTTTTGGTTTCTGTCATTCTCGAATCCAAAGCTTCCCGGCTCGTTGCCCCGCAGGGGAGGCTCTGGTGACATCCATTTGAGGGCTTCACTGATTGGCTGAAATGGCGCGAACGCGTACATAAAAGTAGCTTAATCTCGCTTTATAAACACGTATCTGTCAAAATAACACTGGCATTCGTTTCCTAGTCGTCTGTTCAACCTAGGCCTTCGACTTGAACGCTCCAAAAGTAACTATGAGGCATAAAACCACCAGTTTCTTATACGCATGCGTCGGTGGCTGTCACCAGAGCCAGTCCCCCGCAAGGTGACGAGCCGGGGAGCTCTGGGTACGAGAATGGGTTTCGTGGTATATCGGATCGTATATGACTCAAGATAGCTACGCGCCTGTTATCTGTTTGTGTATGTTGCAGGGTTGTTTCCATTTACCAAAAATCTGAGCCACGTGAGCGCCTCCAGTGGGAATGGAAAGAGGCTGGGGTGCTTTCTATTTACAACAAGTTTTCGGTAATACCGGTCGGAAATCAAATGGAAAGCGCTTTCCCGATATTTCGAAATTACCGGTTTCTTGGGCAAGCTCGAAAGATCGTCCCAAATGTCCGAAAGTCTTTCCCGGGAATCACTGACACTATCCATTTATATTTCCGCCCAGTATATCCCGAAAATTTGTGGTACATGGAAGACACCCCAGGTTTAATGTGCTTCATTTTCTTTCGCTTCAGAGAATCCTGCTGTTCAACGCCTATGCGAGCTGGGCAATGTGTAGAGCCGGTGTTGACATACTCGACGTTCACCCAATCACCGACTCCTATCCGTACGGACCGTTTGACGTGGTCCACTACTTTGGCTTTGTTACTCACGCGGTAGAGAAAAAACTAGAACAGCTCAAGATAGCGAGAAGCAAGACAATACGGCTGCTGAGAGTGCAGAGAAACATCGAAGAAATAAAGTACGTCCAAGATGCTAAAATGGTGAAGTGACGCTTCCCGAATGCAAAAAGGCACAACGAAAAAAATATGCCTCGAACCACAAAAATGCCAGTCAAATAATGAGAACTGGATAATAAGCAATTATTGGATGAGGTTTTTGTGATCTCTAGAATAAACAATGTCGAGACAGGTGGAATCAGGCGAGGCCGTGAGGCCGGTCCTGATTCCACTTGGCGAGACATTGTTTATTCTGGATATCACAAAAACGAATTCAATAATTGTTTTATTATACATTGATTCATTAAAAATACTTTTCTTTCTGTCAAGTAATTTATTTAACACAAGCGCCTTGTTAAAATAGGGAAAGTGCTCTAGTCCCACGATACATTGCGCGCGTATCAAGAATCAGCTAGCTGATTCTTGAAGACCCTCAAAGTGCGTGATTCCCAAAGTAAAGCGCGCGCTCTTAGCCAATCAGAATCGATATAGCGAGTACAGTGTATAATAATATGAATTATGATAATGAAATTTTGGCGATCTTCATTTTATTTTATTTGCAAGCGTCGACAGTTTTAAAAGTGGCCCATAACTTGGCCCCGTGGCACACTATTAGGCAACAATTATCTTTATAAAACGAAATTCATTCCGATTCTTCGAATTAAAGCCACCTCATCTTCAGCGGTGAAGGATTTATACGTTGAGAGAAACGCGGCCAATGGTCGGAATGATCATCTGGAATCGGTCTGACCCAGATATACTAAGAGAAATGTGGACAATGGAATGGTCATCTGGAATCTGCTTATGGTGACCCAGATACGGGCCCAGATATACTGAGAGAAATGCGGACAATGAAATCACTATCTGGAAATCTGGAATAATCGGCCTATATTAGGGAAGTGGTCAAAACATCTGTACTAGAATGGGACCCGATGGGGTGGTGTATACCGCAGTCAACCTTCTTTTAGGAAAAAATTTTAACTGCGAATATCTCGTAAAATAATAAATGAGTACAAAAGATTAGCCCAGCACCGTCTTCTTCATAGCGAGAGCAACGCATCCATGCAATAAAATCCAACACCCCTTACTTGAGCATGGAGAAAATGGGCATTGAAAAACGGGTGGGTAGGTACAGCCCGGGACCTACCACCTCCCGCGATAAAATCGGGTCCCGGTCGAGTACAGATGTTTTGACCGCTTCCCTTAGTGACCTACTGAGACAAAAGTGGACAGTGGAATCAGCATCTGCAATCGGCTTATATGGTGATCCAATCGACACACTGGAAGAGGTTCTAAGAAACTCGAGCCTCGCCGAACATACCGTAGACCTTGCGAGTCCAGTCGAGCTGGATTGTTTTAGAATACCTGTAACAAAAAAAATACTCCATGCAACATCACCAAGGTTACGGACTACCTTCGTGAATTTACGTTAAAATGCCATAATTTCGCGAAAAAAAGTTGCATCTTGACAGGTGATACCTCATTTTAAAGGCTTGATATAGGGTGGGTATGTGCCGCTGCGAATTTCAAATGCGGACCCCGTTCTAAAACGATTTTTTGAAGAAAAGCTATCCCGTTCAATTTTTTGCACCCAAAATGAGACCCCGTTCTAAAGAGAAATTAATGATACCCGTAATCAAAATTGTTGTTGTTTACATGTTACGGTTTTATCTGTAATAGAATGTTAAAGCGGGTCGAATTCTTTACATTTAATAAAACAATACGTGACCGCCGGGTCGCTTCCTTGAAGATTTTACTGGGTGGTCTTCATTATCATAACCCGTTCTAGAGGACGGTTCCCGAAACGATACCCCGTTCTATCGGCTGGAGGAGAAATCGGGACCCCGTTTGGCGGCTCATACCCGTATAGTTCTTGTAAGGGAGTACCCCCCCCCCCCCCCCCCCCCCGGGCCTGGCTGCTAGATGTGACTGAGAGAAGTAATTTCTATGAGATGCACACGTGCTTACTTACCATTGGTAAATCCCAGGGAAATACTGACTGATATACGTGAATGTCAGATATGGATGTCGTGATATCCAGGGCTCGTCAAGATTATTAATGATGGTGGTGACCATAAGTTGGGCGCACCGAACTTCTGTCAGCGGGTTCATGTGATAAGCGGCAGCTGGTACCATTTCCGTAAGGCGCTGTGCAAGAACAACCATGATGCCGTGATACTGCTAACTTTGTAAGCAAGTACTTTGTACTGCTAACTTTGTAAGCGTTAATTAAAGGGCCTATGTCACGGTTGTTTCACAAAAAATTATAAAATAGGACCAGTGATCTACATAGACAACTCAAAATCATATATTGTAATATTATTTAGTGTTAAAAAGAAAAAGGAACTGAAACTTGCACTATAGGCATTTTTACGTAAGACTTTATAGCTTTCGCTATCCATATAAAACATACCCCGTACGAAAGGTCACTAGAAGAAAATCTTCTCACGCCCCCACTGGTTGTCTCTTATGATTTCCCCAAAAATCACGCAATATTTTTGCAATTTGCCAATTTTACGCCAAGTAATACGAAATATCAAAAACCAGCATACGGAATATAGAATATACATCTTCACTTTCTATAGTTGTGATAGTTTGAACCTCAAAGTCGCTTGTTTCCTGCGGAGAATTTGCAATTGTTTCCGATCGCTTGTGACAGCATTTACAAGGCGTTCATCGACTTCTAGGCATAGGCTGGGATAGACTGGGTTTTTATAAGCTAGCAAAAGGACCAATCAAAAACCAGCAACCGTATTCGAATAGTCTATTGAATTTCACGGATTTTGATGCATAATATGCTCTCGTTCGGTGCGATTTAGCGCGGAGAAAATGGCAGTGGAAAACTTGTATGTGCTCAAAATTACCGTTCTCGTGACCTCGTCGTAGCGCTAGGCGATCAAAGCACTGGAAATACTGGATCGAAAGGCATTGAATACCCCGTTTAATCACGAAATTAACAAGTAAGTTCAGTTTTATTAACTCGAGGTTTTATTTCGATTGATCGCTCTATTTTTTAGTGAAGATAAAGTTCTTCATGAAATAGTATTGATCGTTCTGGGTTCTGGCATGGTATCCGAAGATGGAATTGTAATTCGCTCAACAAGGCAAATAAATTAAAGTTTGGCTTCATCGTAATCGTACTACCGAATCCAATTCAACATAATGGTTTTCAGTGTCGCTGACTGATATACGTGAATGTCAGATATGGATGTCGTGATATCCAGGGCTCGTCAAGATTATAATGATGGTGGTGACCATAAGTTGGGCGCACCGAACTTCTGTCAGCGGGTTCATGTGATAAGCGGCAGCTGGTACCATTTCCGTAAGGCGCTGTGCAAGAACAACCATGATGCCGTGATACTGCTAACTTTGTAAGCAAGTACTTTGTACTGCTAACTTTGTAAGCGTTAATTAAAGGGCCTATGTCACGGTTGTTTCACAAAAAAATTATAAAATAGGACCAGTGATCTACATAGACAACTCAAAATCATATATTGTAATATTATTTAGTGTTAAAAAGAAAAAGGAACTGAAACTTGCACTATAGGCATTTTTACGTAAGATTTTATAGCTTTCGCTATGCGGCATTTCCAAGTTTGAAAAGTGTTCAGCCTGGTAAGAAATCAAAAACGGCATTTCGTATTATCCAATTGCATCATCTTAATAGCACACGAAATTAAAATACCCCAAAATGTGTGCTTATCGGCCGTTAACTAATGACGAGATTCGCGATCAGTATATAATATGTATTGGGTTCTGAATTCGGCCGTTAACTAACTAATCACGAGGGCGCATCAAGTGCGCGCGATACCCCCGACGAACGCCTCTCGAGCCGGGATCCGAACCAGGATCCGAGCTATTTGTTCAATAGTTTTCATGTATTTTACGTAGACTACTGGGACTCTGTGTTAATCAGATAGCTTAGCAGTGGTTTTGAGAAAGTTTGATGAAAAATACGCTGTTTTCTATCGGGGTCTTCGTTTTTCCGCTTTCGGAAAACGAAGACCCTGATTTTTTTTTCAATAATTCTCAGTGTATTTTAAGTAGCAGCGTAACAACTGGGAGTTTTGGTGTTAGTCAGATAGCTTAGCAGTGGTTTTGAGAAAGATTGATGAAAAATACGCTATTTTTATGGGGGTCTTCGCTTTCCGCTTTCGGAAAACGAAGACCCTTAATATTTTAAATAACTCTCATGTCTATTTATTAGACTCTCCGTGTTTGATAATCATTTCTGTGAAGCAATCGTAGAGGTCTTCGTTTTTAGGTCTTCGTTTTAAGTAGGGTCTGCGGTCTTCGATCTTCCTTTTACAGCTGAAACCGTTGTACGTTTTCAAAACTTCGAAAGGATTTATGGATTGCTGATCCGTCAATCATCTGAATTGGGGCGGGGCAATGCAAATAACAACACGTGTAGCTCGTTCAGATTCGCTCGCTTTCGAATTCTGCGAGACGGGGAATGAAGTTTGGGAAGAATTGAACGCAGCTGCATAATCTGGGAACAAGAAAAGTCGATAAGGGCTCTATCATTAGTTCATCCTCCCTCTAGAAGTACATTGATTAATGTGATTCCCCCTCAGAGCAGTTAAACATTTTCGTGACCCCCCCCCCCCCCCTCCTCCTATTTGACCTAGACCCGACAAATCTTGTTTTCACAGCGTTTCACTTAGAAGCCGTCAGGGAGCCGTCACAATTTTTTTGTTATATTCAAGGGGAGGGTCCTAATTTTTTTTGGAGCCTTGCTCAAAAAATGGTACCCCCCCCCCCCCCCCCCCGCTAAATAGTCCCTAGCATGGAAACGTCCCTTAGAAGTAGAAAAAGTTGTGAATACCAACGAGAAACTGATGAACCTTGAATGGAGACAATAGAGAAAACTTTTTGGACTCGTTGGTATTCGCACTTTCGGGATCAAACCGAGGCTCATACTGTATTTATGCGGCGTTGATGCCTATTCAGCGGTAGATTAGAGAATTCGAAACTGGACTATTTCAGAATTCATCAAATCAACTCATCAAATGATGGACGAATCAATTCACGTACCTCAAATCGTATGCTGTCGCTTTTTCCGGCCTGTCTGAATTATATTGAATGAGGAGCGAGAACAGTAAAACGTTCGCAGATATCAAGAGAAGTCAACTAGATATATTGTAGAATATTTTTTATTAGCTGTTCATACCCTTATTTTCCTTAAAACGCCTTAAAATACCGAATGTCGCAGTAGCAAACGGCGACTTTAGGACCCGGTGTAGGTCTATCGGGTGGGATGACCAAAGCGGCACTGGAAGTGCTTCTAAGCTGGAGCTTGACCGAATACGCGTAACCGGAGAGTCCAGTCGAACTGGATTGTTTTAGAAACCCTGTAATACAAAAACAATGGAACACATCAATCTATACACATCTGCCTCTTCATTCCCAATGTCATATTTAATAACCGTTTGGACTAGGCCACGAACTAGGCCACGGAAATCGAACCCGGGTTACAGCGGCGAGAAACGAACGCCGTAACGCTGCGCCACCCGTGCTTCGTGCTTATTTATGTTCTATGGATGCAAGTTCCACATGCTTACTTACCATTGATAAATTCCAGGGAAATACTGACTGATGTACGTAAACGCAAGCATTGGATGTCGCGCTGTCCAGGGCTCGTCAAGTTTATTAATGATGGCGGTGACCATAAGTTGGACGCACCGCACCTCTGTCAGCGGATTTATGTGGCCGGCAGCTACGTCGGTAAAGCTCTAGACAAGAACAAGCATGAGATTTTGGCATAACGTGACGCTGGAAACTTTGCAAGTCTTGGATTGGCCACAAAAGGCCCCACCCTTCCCGCCCTGTCGCCGCCTCCTTCGCCATACTAACTGTCGACTTAGCACCACAGTTAATGCAGAATACATCTTACTCTTGGTTGCCATTTCGTTTGTTGATTTTCTTTTCGGCCAGAGGGTGTGGTGACGAGAATTAAAACTATAGGCAGCCCGACACCGCGGCAAAACGCATTTGCCATGCGCTTAAGATTCACTGGTCTGTGAAATGAGGACAATTGAAAAAATTGTCGACTTCGTCTCGGTGACTATTCGCCGATATTTACGTCGCCTTCGGCGACCAATTGTTAATAATTATATAGCTCGTGTTTATTCGATCAAAGCGCGCGCTCTGATTGGTTCTATCATGGTCACGTGGAAAGGTACAAACTCAATGTAGCCCGCGCGGGCTACAATTAAAAAATTGTTGCCCGTGCTGGCTACATCGCCAGAGCGGGAAAATAAAAATAAAAACATGGACCTTTAACCGTGTATTTTCTATTTGCTATATAATAAAACACTTCATGACTGCACTCTCGGGAAACAGTCATTGAGTGTATAATGTAGCCCGACACTTAACGACTGCTTCCGAGGGAAACAGCGAGTTTTATTTTCCCGAGAATCTCGATGTTTCCCGAGACGAAGTCGAGTCATTAAGTGTTTTATTATAGTCTATAGCAAAACGAAAATTCGGTGTAAAAATAGTCCGCCGAAATTTCTCGCTCTAGCGACTCAATGTAGCCCGCGAGTTTTGTTTTCCCTCGACTTCGTCTCGGCATTTTGCTGGCCCCCCTGATCTGAATCGGAGGCTGACTGAATCGGAGGCAAATCGATTTGGAGGCTGCGAATCAGAAGCTCACTCTTGTTTAATCAAAGCAATGGGTTCGTTCAACTGCTCGGTAAGTGTCTAACCATGAATGTTAGGTTTCAGGCGTTGAAAGAGGGACCCTAATTTGTTTGACCAAAGGCATGGAGATAAGCGCCAACTTTGACGCTTAGGGATTTGATCCATCTCTTGCTACGTGTGGCACCCAACCGAGATAGGGGAACAATTCCCCTATCTCTGCGGGATCCAGCGTTTTAATTCCGGATTCGAAGAAGCTCTGGCTCGTTGAACAATAATACCTTTTTTCCGCCTGTTTTTGGATCAGGAAATATAGGGCTGTCGACAGGTCCTATTATGTGCACCGATACAGTGGTATTGTAGGGGAGAAGCTCTAGACGGAGGACGTCAAAATATCCCTGCACAAAGAGAAATACCCCCATGTTACATTAATAACTCCGTGTTTCATTATTATTTGAGGGCGTCAAAATACACCTGAACAAAAGATAAATACCCCCATGTTACATTAATAACTCCGTGTTTCATTATTATTTGAGGGCGTCAAAATACACCTGAACAAAAGATAAGTAACCCGCGGCCGGATCGGATCGAACTCGGATCAATATGCTAATTAGAGTTTCCATGGTAACACGGTTGTTTATAGAAGTGATTTCTGGAAAAATAGGTAAAATCTGTGAAATATTACCTAAGTTGTGAAAGTCTTCGAAACTTCCTGATTTGTTTGTCAACACAACCCAGAGTATTTTGGCAAAGTATTGTAGTAGTACTTCACTTGTAGGTGAATAAGTTTCAGATTTTTCCTATTTTTTAAACAGAGAGCCCTAGTGTCAATAGCGTTACCATGGAAACAGTAATAAACATGTCAGAGGTTGTGGTGTTGGTCCTTCTTTGTTATTACCAAGTTTTAAGTGAATCTAACTATCCCAAACAGAATTATACATAAAATATTGTTGGTCTCTTTTGCCCTTGTCTTGTTGTGACGTCATTTTTTGCTAATTTGCATAAGTAAAATCTTCAATATCTCTGAAACCAAAAGAGCTATGGACGCGAAATAAACGGCATTGTTCCTTATTTTGAATGTGCAATAAAATAAGCCATTAAAATTTTAGCCTTTAGTAGCACTTTAAGGCCACTTTTTATTACACTTGGGGCCTTTATTACACTTAGGGCCAATTTTTAATTACACTTGAGGCCTTAATTACACTTAGGGCCCGTTATTACATTTAGGGCGTCTACATACATCAGTGGCTGTCACCACAGCGCCTCCCCTGCGAGCTTACGAGTTGGGAAGCCCTGAAAATGGATGCTTACCTTGAGTCCGAATTTGCCCGCGCAGTAGGCACCAGCGGCGAGAGAACCTGATACAAAATAGCAACATGAACTCGCTGCATTAGACCCTGTTTATGTGCCCGGGAAGAAGAGATAGATAGCCTTTCTAGCGCCACTCAAGGCTGAAATCAACCATTAAGAAGATCCATTATCCAAGGAAACAGTAGCGAAATGTGTTTTGCGCGCTCCCTGAATATTCTATATTGATTTTTAAATATATCGATGCGATGTTTTCTTTCGTTCAACTAGGCGCGTTGCATCTTGGGGAGACGTTCTTCAACCCAATGGTCCTTTCGACGGATCAAACGGGAAATTTGATTGCGACCCTCCCTCCTCCCCGCAGCGATGAAGGCGCGCACGTTCGCGGGAACGCCCGCACGCAACCGCCTCTGGCTGAGAGGCATTGTTTGCGGGCAATCCCAGTGAGAATAGATAACGTATCTCATCATTGAATTTGCATATTAAGAAAATTTCGCCAAAAGCTGTCGTTTTGCCGACGTTGCAAAACTTCCTTATTAGGAAATCCCCCTTACCTTATTTGGAAGGTCTGTAAGTACTTTTCCTCATATCTTAGCGAAAAAAGCAGGAAAATTGACCAAAACTTGCAGATACTCGAGAAATATCCTTCTCTTGATCGCCATTTTGTTTTTACCCCCCGCCGAGGGGCCTGAGTCACGCTTTGAACACCACAGGCAACCCGCGCGGATTTGCCATAAAAACGACAGCACTTTCTTGATATGTCAACAGAATAGAAGGTCTCCTCTGGCGATAACAACATTATTTTGATACAACAAGCACCTTACCAAATTTCCCGAATACACTGCTAGTAACGGCGATGTGTCCCTGCCGTCTGTTCATCATATGAGGTAGTACCGTCTTGGTCAGGGAGATTGTACCCAACAGGTTGGTGCTAACAGAAATCATCTCCTGCTCGAATGTCACAAGTTTAACGTACCCATAAAACAAAGTTTGTTTATTACTATGTCAACCTGAAATATTGAATAAACAAAATTGCAGTCTATAGCGCTGTTCACGCTGACGTCATCCATTGTTATTAATGTGCCAACCAGAGATCGATTGGTTCACAGAACAAAGGGCGCTATTCAATCTACGGTTGGCACATTAGCATTAGAATAGCAATGTTGATAAACAGTGAATAGCGCTATTATCCTACACAGATCGAGGCTCCAATTATGGGCATTCGGGTGAGCAGGAGCTCACTTCCGGTGAGGATGGCGAGGAAGAGGATGGTTAGCATGCGGGTGAGCAGGAGCTCACTTCCGTTGAGGATGGCGAGGAAGAGGATGGTTAGCATTCGGGTGAGCAGGAGCTCACTTCCGGTGAGGATGGCGAGGAAGAGGATGGTTAGAATGCGGGTGAGCAGGAGCTCACTTCCGGTGAGGATGGCGAGGAAGAGGATGGTTAGCATTCGGGTGAGCAGGAGCTCACTTCCGGTGAGGATGGCGAGGAAAAGAGGATGGTTAGCATTCGGGTGAGCAGGAGCTCACTTCCGGTGAGGATGGCGAGGAAGAGGATGGTTAGCATTCGGGTGAGCAGGAGCTCACTTCCGGTGAGGATGGCGAGGCAGAGGATGGTTAGCATTCGGGTGAGCAGGAGCTCACTTCCGGTGAGGATGGCGAGGAAGAGGATGGTTAGCATTCGGGTGAGCAGGAGCTCACTTCCGGTGAGGATGGCGAGGAAGAGGATGGTTAGCATTCGGGTGAGCAGGAGCTCACTTCCGGTGAGGATGGCGAGGAAGAGGATGGTTAGCATTCGGGTGAGCAGGAGCTCACTTCCGGTGAGGATGGCGAGGCAGAGGATGGTTAGCATTCGGGTGAGCAGGAGCTCACTTCCGGTGAGGATGGCGAGGAAGAGGATGGTTAGAATGCGGGTGAGCAGGAGCTCACTTCCGGTGAGGATGGCGAGGAAGAGGATGGTTAGCATTCGGGTGAGCAGGAGCTCACTTCCGGTGAGGATGGCGAGGCAGAGGATGGTTAGCATTCGGGTGAGCAGGAGCTCACTTCCGGTGAGGATGGCGAGGAAGAGGATGGTTAGCATTCGGGTGAGCAGGAGCTCACTTCCGGTGAGGATTGCGAGGAAGAGGATGGTTAGCATTCGGGTGAGCAGGAGCTCACTTCCAATGAGGATGGCGAGGCAGAGGATGGTTAGCATTCGGGTGAGCAGGAGCTCACTTCCGGTGAGGATGGCGAGGAAGAGGATGGTTAGCATGCGGGTGAGCAGGAGCTCACTTCCGTTGAGGATGGCGAGGCAGAGGATGGTTAGCATTCGGGTGAGCAGGAGCTCACTTCCGGTGAGGATGGCGAGGAAGAGGATGGTTAGCATTCGGGTGAGCAGGAGCTCACTTCCGGTGAGGATGGCGAGGAAGAGGATGGTTAGCATTCGGGTGAGCAGGAGCTCACTTCCGGTGAGGATGGCGAGGCAGAGGATGGTTAGCATTCGGGTGAGCAGGAGCTCACTTCCGGTGAGGATGGTGAGGAAGAGGATGGTTAGCATTCGGGTGAGCAGGAGCTCACTTCCGGTGAGGATGGCGAGGAAGAGGATGGTTAGCATTCGGGTGAGCAGGAGCTCACTTCCGGTGAGGATGGCGAGGAAGAGGATGGTTAGCATTCGGGTGAGCAGGAGCTCACTTCCGGTGAGGATTGCGAGGAAGAGGATGGTTAGCATTCGGGTGAGCAGGAGCTCACTTCCGGTGAGGATGGCGAGGAAGAGGATGGTTAGCATGCGGGTGAGCAGGAGCTCACTTCCGTTGAGGATGGCGAGGCAGAGGATGGTTAGCATTCGGGTGAGCAGGAGCTCACTTCCGGTGAGGATGGCGAGGAAGAGGATGGTTAGAATGCGGGTGAGCAGGAGCTCACTTCCGGTGAGGATGGCGAGGCAGAGGATGGTTAGCATTCGGGTGAGCAGGAGCTCACTTCCGGTGAGGATGGCGAGGAAGAGGATGGTTAGCATTCGGGTGAGCAGGAGCTCACTTCCGGTGAGGATGGCGAGGAAGAGGATGGTTAGAATGCGGGTGAGCAGGAGCTCACTTCCGGTGAGGATGGCGAGGAAGAGGATGGTTGGCATTCGGGTGAGCAGGAGCTCACTTCCGGTGAGGATGGCGAGGAAGAGGATGGTTGGCATTCGGGTGAGCAGGAGCTCACTTCCGGTGAGGATGGTGAGGAAGAGGATGGTTAGAATGCGGGTGAGCAGGAGCTCACTTCCGGTGAGGATGGCGAGGAAGAGGATGGTTAGCATTCGGGTGAGCAGGAGCTCACTTCCGGTGAGGATGGTGAGGAAGAGGATGGTTAGAATGCGGGTGAGCAGGAGCTCACTTCCGGTGAGGATGGCGAGGAAGAGGATGGTTAGCATTGGGGTGAGCAGGAGCTCACTTCCGGTGAGGATGGCGAGGAAGAGGATGGTTAGCATTCGGGTGAGCAGGAGCTCACTTCCGGTGAGGATGGCGAGGCAGAGGATGGTTAGCATGCGGGTGAGCAGGAGCTCACTTCCGGTGAGGATGGCGAGGAAGAGGATGGTTAGCATGCGGGTGAGCAGGAGCTCACTTCCGGTGAGGATGGCGAGGAAGAGGATGGTTAGCATGCGGGTGAGCAGGAGCTCACTTCCGGTGAGGATGGCGAGGCAGAGGATGGTTAGCATTGGGGTGAGCAGGAGCTCACTTCCGGTGAGGATGGCGAGGCAGAGGATGGTTAGCATTCGGGTGAGCAGGAGCTCACTTCCGGTGAGGATGGCGATTAAGAGGATGGTTAGCATGCGGGTGAGCAGGAGCTCACTTCCGGTGAGGATGGTGAGGAGGATGGAAGGGATAAAGTCACTTCCGGTGAGGATGGCAAGCACGGTGAGGAGGAGGTGACAGCCTATTTTGCGGCTGAGCAGGAGCTCACTTCCGGTGAGGAGCCGTGACCTCCAGTCTATTTTTGGTATCCCATAGGAATACGTAATGTGGTCTATTTTTCCGAAACGAATAGTAATGTCCGAAAGCAATATTTAATGAATAAGACGATGTCATTTTCTATTGTATTGATAATAATATTGTTGCACCCGCATGCTTACCATCCTCCCCATAAAAGTTAGTAATCCTCACTAATGCACCAGTCAAAGTAAACCCCGGGATATGTGGGGGCATTAGACTGAAATTGGTACTAAAACTTCGACATTCCCCACCATGTGGTGACAGGTTTTTATGGGCTAAATAGCAGGAAATCCACCAACCCCTGGGGCAGCCCAAGAGATACTGCATTGTTATTATTCATCAGTCGTTCAATGCCAAAGACTGTACTAGTGAGGAATCCACTCGGTATTATATGGGAGATATCTTCTCTTCATCATTCTTTCATCAAACTCTGTGTAACTGGACTCCTATGTGCTTTCTGGCTCACTCAATAAAAAACTCTCACATTCGGCAAACCCAACGGAGCTCCGGCGGTCGCCGGCTTGTTTTTGGCAATATCCCAATAAGTATTCCTATTTTGTATCAAAAGCACACCTATAACATATCGATCGTAGTTGTAGCTTTCTTCTGTTAATGAAAATCTAAGCTAAAACAGCGCTAAAAAAATCAAATCTTTTCTTTTGGAAATTCCTGAAATTTGCGTTAAGATCTGAGAAATAATACCCCCTTGAGATGTAAAAGATAAAACAACCGCCTACAAAGCAATAGCATGCTTGACAGTTAACTTTGACTGGTGTTTACTTTGACTGGTGCATATAAAGGGGGACTTCCGATAGGCACGTCCCGATTGCGCTGAAAATATCGCCAAAAAATGCTCGAAATAGCATAAAAGTGCGCAAATAGTGCTCGATTTCTAAAAAAAAGTGCTTATAATTTAGAAATAGTTCTCGAAAAGTTGCTCACGGTGCTGTCGATGCGCCTTGTGGTGCACTTAACGACGCTCCAGAATTTACTGCTACTGTTATTGGGTAGTAAGTACAAGGGATTTATCTTTAGATTCATCTATACAACACAAGCAGAAAAGGGCGCCAAAAGTTCACAGAAACACAAAGTGTCATGTCCACGTTCTTTTAACGTCTTTCTGATTCAGCTTAGTGTACTGCATGTGAGAGACCACAAGTCTTTCATTGTGGTTTATCGGGTTCACAGGATTTTTTCCGTAGCACTTTTAAAATACCTGTCCAAAGTGTTGAAGTACGTTGTCGGTAGCGTTCTTATGTGTCTCGTATTTCATCAGATCCAAAGGTAGTATCAGGATGTTATCATCTTTGTCGCTTGTGTCAGCGAGCCCTGGGTTAAACCAGAGGAAACATGTATGGTCGTGGATGGTGGAAATATCCTTCAGCTAATTACTGTGTATACCTTTGTTACCCGGGGGGGGGGGGGGGGGGGGGGAGGGGGGAGTCCCTATTTTGGGGGCGGGGGTGCCCGTCGTATCGGGTACAATAGGGGATACAATTCGAAAGCTTGTAATTTTTCCAGACAGGTATTAACTGCTAGAGGTCCGTTCTAGCAAATCAAGCAAGTCACACTTGCTGGTAGCCTATTTCAGACGTATTTTTCCTCGTAAAAAATGCAAGAGAAAATTACGAGGGAACTATAGCTCTTTTTGGTACCTTTTAGGGGGCGAAATAAACTAAGCGACGCCATGTTTGGTGCTTTTAGGGGTAAAATCGAAAGTTCCCGACGAGCACCCCCACCCCACTAAATAGGGAAGTCCCGGGCTTGGTTACCAAAGTCGTCGGCAAGCTTCACGTATCAAATATAAGCTCACTGCCGTTTTTGCCAATGCCTAAAAGAGGACTCGGGCGAGCCGCGCGGGATCCCTGTGGAGCTCAAAAATCGAGTCGCTAAATTTCTGAAAGTCTCGCTCAAAAGTTCACGGTGTCTTTCCTACAGACTTTCGCCGAAATTGTATGAGGTAAATACTTCCAAACTTGGTTTTGGCCGTGTCAGCGTTTCAAAAACGACGGAAGAGACTTATAACATTTAACCTCTTCGACGGTTGGTAATTAAAAGTTGGTCGTTCAAGACCAACTCAGAAATAGTCTTGAGTTTCTCGTTTCTCTTTATGATGCATCTCCCTAACTGGATAAATTTGAAATCTTAAAAGGACTGTATGTATACGTGACCTCAAATGAACTTCAAAGTTGCGATGGGCGATTGCGTAAAATCGCCAATGGCTATAGCGGTGTTCACGCTGACATCAACCATTGTCATTAATGTGCCAACCAAAGATCGATTGGTTCACAGAACAAATTGCGCCATTCAATCTAACGGTTGGACATCAGTATTACAATGGCAATGTTGGTAAACAGTGAATCGCTTCATTTGCATCTCTAACGTTCTTACGCGGAACAACTCCAATAGCTTACAATATTTTTAAGAGCGAGAAAATGGACTTTTGTAGATTCTACTGATTCTACTCAATATTGTATCTACGAAGTACCCAGACAATTGATCATGAATAAGGCCCGTAGCCAGGGTTTTTTGTGGGTGTGTGTGTGTGTGGGGGGGGGGGGGGGGGGGGGGGGGGGGTGCTAATCTAGAGAAAGCGGACCAACGTGGTATGAATTAGTAACCGCTAGTCAAAATTCACTAGAAAAAGCAAATATACGCAACTGGCTGTATGCCAAAGTGACGGGCCTGTGAACTCTCGTAAGTATGAACGCAATACAAATTTGTACTCAAAGTCTCCAAGATAGACATGACATGTCCAGGAGGAGAGGTGGATCAGTGAACGACAGCTCATCACGCAACCTCCCCCCCCCCCCCCCGACGCAAATATTGAGGAATGAGACGTAAGGCTCTTTTTTTAACTCACCCAAACAATTCTCTTTAACTCTCTGTAGAACATTGTCTCATTTTTTCCGGTAAAGCCTTCTTTTGCAAAATCTCCCCAGCAAGCTAAGGAATTTTAGTGTCCCGACCCTATCCAATGCTACGTTTATCAAGGTCATTTATTTCAATTGTATATTCAAAAAGCATATTGCAAACATGCTGCAGAATGGATAAGTGTGAACGTTCAATCTACGTACCGGCCCATGTCTACGGCATATATTTACCCACAGTTCCTTATCAACCTACTTATTTGAATATTTCAAACTAAAGTGTTTGCTAAACTCAACTTTAAAAAAAAAAGATTGTCAGGCAACAGTTTGATATCGATCTAGGGCACAGACAGAAACCAGGCAGCACACTTGTTTATTACTGTATTCCATTTAAGCTCATCTTAATGTTTCATAAGTGATACCACATCTCATTGCTGTGATTTCGCATTTAGTGTGTAAATTATTCACGGGAGTTTCACGGGGCGTCATCAATATGATTTCACAAAGGAAGGGGGCGGATAGTGAAGGCATGGGACGAAAATTTTCAAATTTCCACCAGCAAATACAGTTAATGTACAGGAAATCTCCGAGAAAGAAGGGCGCGGCCCGCACGGCCTTCCCTTAATCCGTCCCTGATAAAGTTGTTCTGCGACAGCTGACAGAGCGGAAATGACCAAAAATGAATGTCTAACTTCGCCATATTTAAATATATAAGCTCAAGATTCCGTATACAAAGAGTTTCTATGACCAAAGCATAATTCCACAATTTCAAGAATTTGAAGAATATGAATTTTAGATATGATTGAACAAAGTTTGCAGAATTCCTGATCAAAGTACCAATTCTCCCATAAAATGGCACAGAAACCAAAGCAGAAGCTCATAAGTAGGTACTTATGAGCTTCTGACCAAAGTTAAAGCCTAATATCTCAAAGACGGATCCATTAGAAAAAAGTCATTTTTGATATTTGTTTCTAATAAGACAAGGAGTCTGTGCAAAAAATCAAGCTTTTCTGAGTTAAGGTAATTCCCCTGAAATAAACTTGTCGTAGAATTTTTTTCTTAATTTGTCTATTTACTATTAAGTATAAAAGGAATGAAAATATGAAATAAAAAGAGGGGGTGCCATGCTTGTTAGAAACTGTGATGGCGCAAACATACCCTGTTTTTAGTGCCTGAGGGCTATTTTGTGAAGGAATACGCGAAACAAGAAAATTGTGATAAAACGCTCACTAATGAAGCAATCCAGTTTGCTTAAAAGTTTGAACAGAACTGTTGGATGCTTCACTACCTAGGACGAACATTGGAATGTTTAATTTTCTATGTGTGTTGACGCTACTCTTGAAAATGTGCAAAAATGTGCGCAGCGCTCGTGATAATTTGTGAGTCTTTGGTGTCTCATTTTGGGGCTTTTTATGACGATAGCTCAAAAACTGTCGTGGAAATTTCTTTAAACTTTTTTTTTATAACAGGGGAATGATAGTCTTATCAAAATGGTAAAATAAAAATGGGGGTGCCAATCTTGTTTCGCGCAATATCCCAAAACGCGACTTTTTCTTGGTGTTTCTCGCTCAAAATATTTAGCTTGCGCGCGCGCGCTCGATTGCGTCATTTTCGAACGAATTGATCGCGCGTCCATGCGCAGAAACAGCGTGCGCCGTGCAAAACAGGGGAATAACCTTAACCTGACCTTATTATTTGAAATTTGTATATATAATAGGACTCAATGCTGTCCAATTAAGAAAAATTGGATGATCAGAGGAACTCCAAAATTGGACGAGGCCGCAGGCCGAGTCCAATTTGGAGTTCCGAGGAATCATCCATTTTTTCTTAATTGGACAAGCATGGAGTCCTGTTATTATTAATTATATAACATCCATGTTCAAACCCAAACTGTCCAATTTTAGCGCGAACTGTCCAATTAGAGCGCGCGCGATCCAACTAAAAATAATTGGACGATCAAGAAAAATCGATCTGCCGGCACAATGGGATTTCGAGCTGGCTATATAATTAGTGATCTAAACAGGTCATTTCCGCTCTGTCGCGACAGCTGCAATGACTGCACCTATATGGAAACCTGCGGCGTTTGCGAAATCTGCAACACACTGCGACTCTTGCGACGGCTGAGTTTCTATATAGTGTGCCGCTGTCGCAGAACAAACTTGTTTACAACTTTATTGAAACGGGCTTAACTCTCCACATACGTATCGACAGTGTCATCACACAAAACTTTCGGCGCATGTTCTGTCTACCGGGGATTTGAAGCGCTTTGTATCACGCAACACCATTCACGCATATTGAGCACGTGCCGTCATTCAATTAGACTGCTTGCAGCCCCTTGCTCAGGGAACGTGCGTAATGAGAGGCCCCATGTTGTGCGTACTTATCGTGACCCCGACATAAATGCTCAGTCCCCGGGGAGGGGGGGGGGGGAGTGATAGGGGTGCTCGTTGGGACATCGGAAAATATACCCTAAAAATACCAGGACATAAAAAATCCAAACCCTAAAAAATACCTTATAAAACCATATCATTGAATCATTGTCGTTTTTGCCGAATTGGGAGGACTGGGTCGAGTCACTTTGCACTTGGGAGGACTTGGTCGAGTCACGCGCGGGCTAGTGTGGGTATTTTAGCGTGGTTACCAAGCCAAAATCAATAGTGGAATCGAGAAATCGAGTCTCTGTGATTTCTGCATGTTTCATTCAAAATTTCAGTTTTCTCGCTACATTTGCCAAAATTCTTATCAAAAGAGGATCTCCTGGTCACTTGGCTTATAAGGTAAATAATTCCAATATGGTTTTGGCCGTGAGGTGTTGAAGACGACAATTTTCGGTGGAGATTTTCATATGAAAATGACCCCTAAAAAATACCAACAATAAACCTTTTTGTTATTGTTTATTGTTTTCATCTCAAACAAGCTTAGTTTAGAGCTATAAATGAACAAAGAAGAAAGAAAACGTTTTGCTTGGTTTGTGACCCTGTCATTCATTTGCGTACCCCTAAAAAATACCATTTATTAGTGAAAGCCACAATGTTTCTCCGATAACCCCTAAAAAATACCTGAGAGTCGATTTTGAACCTAAAAAATACGACGAGCACCCCTATCAGGTCGACATGTGAAGAACCCCCCACCCCCCCCCCCCCCCCCCCCCCCCCCCCGGGTGTACAGTACTAGGCGCGCGCAAAGTAAGACTTTTACCCTCTTATTACGGACGTTCCCCGAGCAAGGGACTGCAAGCAGTCTATCATTTAATCAATTTTAGTAAACTCTGACATTCTGAATAAGCCAACATTGTTACAAAAGCTCATGCCACTCTAGCATTCTATCAACACACGTTATTGGTAGCTAGAAACAGTCGCTTCTTAGAAGGAAATTTAATCGGTGAAAACAATCACGTGACAAGTGATTGTGAAAAAATTGTGGACAGCGAAATCATCATTTTGAAACAACCACTGGAATAGACCATTGCAGCTGAACAGATTTCGCTACGAGCCTATGAATAGACCTCTAGATTCCCAGGTAAATCAATCGAGCATGACTGAAGGGCAAGCTAAAAAGATTACAGATCAGATACGTTTCAACTTTGTTTATTTGCTCTCAAGTACAACCACGTGACCGACCTACTGCAAAATGCCTAGAGCAGATTTCGTATGACTGTGAAAAGTGCCGCGAAAGAGTTGTACCGCGCCGCGACCGTACCGCGACTACGCCATTTCATTCAGTATCTACAGCAGGCCAGGTTCCGTACCGCCACTGCGACAGTACCGCGCCGTGTCACGGTACTTTTCACACTCATACGAAATCTGCTCTATTATCATCTGTTATCGACGTATAGGTGGTATAGACGTATAGATGACCAAGCGGCCCTGGAAGTGCTGCTAAGGTGGAGCTTGACCGAATAGGCTGAAGTGCTGGAGAGACCAGTCAAACTGAATTGTTTTAGAATACCTGGAACACAAAGACAACGGAACATCCCCAGGCTATACCACTCTACTTCTTCATTCCCAATGTTCATATTCACAAACTTTTGTACTAGGCCATGGAAAGCCGAATTATTTCCATGCTTCATGCATGAAACGTCTTGAGTATTCGACGTGTATGCTTTGGGAATTTGTCTTTGGTTGAAACCCATTGTTTGGTGTTCACTCAAGCAAAGAATCGCATTGTTTTCTGCGCTTGAACGACCAAACCTCAAAGCAACCTCTGTTGGAACCAGAAATTTGGGAACGTGTAGGGGCACATCGCCGAAGAGGGGGCACCATTATATAAATATCACAAAAGATAAGCTTACATTAAAAATTTGCTCATACTTCTTAAGAAGAAGCATCGCCCCCCAGCCCCTCTAGTCTAGTCGCCAGAGGGGGTTCACGTGCACCCCGGAACTAGTAACGAGACATACTTTTTGGAACCCTTAGGATATCAAGAAACTGGTTTTAGATGTCCCACGCCCAAAAAGTGTCCAACGGCCACTTTGTGGGCCGATTTTTTTTTTAATTATATTCTTTTGTTACTTAATGAGATTCAATGAGGCAGTTTTATAGACTGTAGCACTGTTCAGAAAAGCATTCCAGTCTTACCACTTATACTATTATAGTGTTATTAATAGACTGAACACATGTGTACATGCCCGTTTTATACATGTTATGTTCCTTACTGATAGATATTTTCTAAGACTCTGTCAGCCTTTGTATTCCTATTAGGAAATACCAAAACGATATGCGTATGTGACGGGAAAAGGCTGAGACAGCAATTTAACTAGTCTACATGTGATCAGAGTATCCCAAGATCGTAAAAGTATAGTTTTAGAATCTAAAGAGCTTTTTTGTTCAGGCTGGGGCCAACCACCCCCAAAATGCGTCATTCAAACTTTGACTCAACATGACTTTCCATCCTCTGAGGCTATTTTGACCAAATTGGTAGATAGGATAACATTACGATGACAAATATTTTCCATTACTTTTGACGTCACTATGATGCTTTGTGACGTCACCAGAGATTGCGCAATCGTTTGATCATTTTTAAGAATTGGAATATGCACTATTTCTGTAATGGCGATGATACACCTTAGCAAGAGATGTTGAAAACCGAAAACCGTTTGTTGATAGCATAAAAAATAGCTGAGGTCTAGCATTTCAAAGAATGACCCCTCCCTCCCCTACCTTTTTTGTTACAGTAGCAAATGTATGGGAAACAAACTCACTGGTATTTTTTTTTAGTTTTAGTCAATTGAACCGATTTCTGTTGTTAAGTGTCAAGCAAAATGGTATCTAAAATCGTATGATTTTGAAATTTCGAATTTCGTCCTTAGAGCGAAGATATAAAGCATTGTTATATTGTGACGTCATAATCTATTACGTCATGAGTATACATCTTTTGGATTTTAAACACGGAAAATAAATGATCGAAAGTGGAAATGTGTGCAATTATTTTGTAGTCAACTAATATAACCTATATACTAAGATATTTGTATGTGCAATGATGTTACCGTGCAGTAATTAATTATTTTGTAAACTTTTTCAACTGGTAAGGTAGATCCAACCTTAAACAAATCATGAAAAAATCATAACTCAGCTAGTATAAATCCTAAAAGCAAACGGTTTTCGACGTTTAGCTTTTCTTGTTGAAATCTATCATTGCCGCTACAAAAAACAAGCAGATTCAACATTACGAAAAATGGTCCAATAAATACGTTAACGCCAGTGACGTCACAATCACCATGGTGACCACTCAATACATTGAAAATGTTTGTCTTCATAATGTCATCCAATGTACGAAGTTTAGTAAAAATAGACACAAAGGGTAGAAAGTTATGGCGAGATTTGATTTTGGTCACTTTTAATGACACATTTAGGGGGGTGGTTGGCCCAGCGTGTTGCTACAATCTATAAAATTGGCTCATTGAATCTCATTAGGGACCGTTCATTTTTTATCAGGGAGGGGGGGTCTGGTGGAAATGAGGGGAGAGCCTGTATTTTTTGGGTGGCCCCCCCTTTCATGTCCGTATTTTTTTTTAGGTCGCCCCCCAAAATCCAATGTATTTTTTCTGGTGCCCCCCCCCCCCCCCCCCCCCTTATAAATGCTTGCCCTGTAAGATAGACTCTTGCACAAGTGATGCAGTCTCATTCTTCTTAACGTTTTTCTTACTTCTGTCAAAGCTAAGGAACCGATCCCCCTTCAGAACTATTAAACGTTTTCGTGACACCCACCTCAGGTCCCCTATTGACCTAGTAGAAGACATTTTACATATAGAGGGGGTCACATAATGTTTGCGCGCGAAGCGCGCCCAACTTTTGATAACCGCATTCATCAAGCCTCAGAAAAAGGGTAGATGGTTTTTGTGTATAGTAAACAAAGCCTGTCAGGAGCCCAGGAAATACGCTAATTATATAGGTTAGATGAAAGCTCCTAGTGAAGGGCTCCTGAGCCTTTAGGTAATATTTTCATGCGCTCCGCAAATGAAGGAATTATTATTATTCATGTGCTTGAAGCGCGGCCCAAATGACTAAACGTTGAACTCACGCTTACCTAAGGTGTGTTCTTTCAAACAAAGAGACTGCCCGGCAGGCCTATCAGTGCATATTATATGTTAAATTCTGCATTGTCGCGAAGCGCGCCGAAAATTTTATTAAGTATTGAGTAAAATTAGAAACATATAAGCGATTTGAAACATGTAACAAACATATTGCATGCTGCAAAAAATACAAACTTTTCGTTTCCTCCCTGTTATGTGCTTGTATATTTTTGGGTGACCCCCCCCCCCTTTAGTGGCGTATTTTTTTGGGTGACCCCCCCTTTGAGGCCGTATTCTTTTGGGTGACCCCCCCCCCCCCTCATTTCCACCAGCCCCCTTTCCCTGATAAAAAATGAACGGTCCCTTAGATAACAAAAGAATATAATTAAAAAACAAAACACTTTTTCGGGCTGGGGACACCTTAAACCAGATTCTAGACACCCTAGGAAGAGGTCAAAACACTTGTACTCGAATGGTGCCCAATTGTTTCATGGGAGGTGGTGGGTACCGGCATCTACCCCCTTAGGTACCCAATACCCCTTTTTCAGATCTCATTTTCTCAAAGCATGATCTAGGGGTACCTGATTGTATTGCACATATGGACTCCTCTTGCTGCGAGGAAAGCGTTGGAGCATACATCTTTTTAATATCTATTTTATTTAAGGAGATACTTGCTCTAAAATTCAGCTCTGAGGTAGGTGGCTCCGGCACCTACCCCACCCCCCCCAAATTGGGCACCCACAGAACGGATGTTTTGACCTCTCCCCCTAAGGGTTCTAAAAATATATGTCCCCATAAATGTTCCGGGGGGTGCACGTGATCCCCCTCTGGCGACTAGACTACTCTCCCTAGATCCCCTAGCGATGGAAAAGCTGATTGATTATTTCAGTGCTACATGCATGAAACATTTTAGTAAAGCAGTGGCCCGACACAATCTCCCCGGCCACAGTAAGGACCATATGACTGTTTGCGGTATTCCTTTTCACAACGGATCATTCTTACGCCCATGTGCTTACTTACCATTGGTAAATCCCAGGGAAATACTGACTAATATACGTGAACGTCAGCATTGGATGTCGCACTATCCAGGGCTCGTCAAGGGTATTGGTGATGGCGGTAACCATAAGTTGGACGCACCGAGCCTCTGACAGCGGTCTCGTGTGTTCAGCGGTAGCTGGTACCAGTTCGGTAATGCTCTGGGCAAGAACAAACATGTTGTGACGCTGCAAACTTTATAAGCGTGACATTGGCCCCAATCTTCCCGTGCCGGCCCCGCCCGCCTCCTTATCGCCAACAACTTTCGACTCGCGGTCGCACTTGTTAGAAAACAAGACGCCTGGAGGCGTTTAGCGGGATGAAGTCTGACACTGTGATATTCTTTAGAAATAATAACTTTGATACATTGTTTACTAATGCAGGACTCTAGACTTCTTCAGCTTCTATCCCTCTAATCTGTCTCTGTGTGAGATTTGAAACCCCAAAACTATATTTTTCTCATTTAAATTACGTGACATTTCTAAATCAATAATGGCGACCACAGAAGCTTGGAGATTTGCTTTATACCTTACGTCATTCGCATGAACACGTGATTACTGTTGCTATGCAAAAACCAATCATCTTGTAGCACGGTGGAATGCGAATGTAATGACACGAACAAAAAAACGAAGACAAAATTCAATGTTTTTCTGGCAAATGTCGCCGAAATTCTTATAGGGATCTACCGTCACTTCCAAATAAGGTAAGTACTTTCAAGTTTGGTTTTGGCCGTGAGCGTATCAAAAACGACAGTTTTGTTCAGGGTAATTTTGATTAACAAAAAAAGCACTTGAAACATCGCACTCTTAGTCGCTATTTTGTTTCGGCCAGAGGGCGTGGTGACTAGAATTAAAAACAGGCAGCCGGCCGCTAAACTGATGAACTTTCTAGTAACCAGATTTTGGATCTCTTTTTTTATAATATCTAAAAAATAGAAAAATACCTTTTTTTCGCCTGTTTTGGGGTCAGGAATAATAGGGGTGGTGACCGGTCCTACTATGTGTATCGATACAGTGATGTTGTAGGGGAGAAGCTCTAGACGGAGGGCGTCAAAATATCCCTGCACAAAAGACAAAAGATAAATACCCCCATGTTACATCAATAACTCCGTGTTTCATTATTACTTGAGGGCGTCAAAATACACCTGAACAAAAGATAAATACCCCCATGTTACATTAATAACTCCGTGTTTCATTATTACTTGAGGGCGTCAAAATATCCCTGCACAAAAGAGAAATACTCCCATGTTACATTAATAACTCCGTGTTTCATTATTACTTGAGGGCGTCAAAATACACCTGAACAAAAGATAAATACTCCCATGTTACATTAATAACTCCGTGTTTCATTATTACTTGAGGGCGTCAAAATATCCCTGCACAAAAGAGAAATACTCCCATGTTACATTAATAACTCCGTGTTTCATTATTACTTGAGGGCGTCAAAATACACCTGAACAAAAGATAAATACTCCCATGTTACATTAATAACTCCGTGTTTCATTATTACTTGAGGGCGTCAAAATACACCTGCACAAAAGATAAATACTCCCATGTTACATTAATAACTCCGTGTTTCATTATTACTTGAGGGCGTCAAAATATCCCTGCACAAAAGAGAAATACTCCCATGTTACATTAATAACTCCGTGTTCATTATTACTTGAGGGCGTCAAAATACACCTGAACAAAAGATAAATACTCCCATGTTACATTAATAACTCCGTGTTTCATTATTACTTGAGGGCGTCAAAATATCCCTGCACAAAAGAGAAATACTCCCATGTTACATTAATAACTCCGTGTTTCATTATTACTTGAGGGCGTCAAAATACACCTGAACAAAAGAGAAATACTCCCATGTTACATTAATAACTCCGTGTTTCATTATTACTTGAGGGCGTCAAAATACACCTGAACAAAAGAGAAATACTCCCATGTTACATTAATAACTCCGTGTTTCATTATTACTTGAGGGCGTCAAAATACACCTGAACAAAAGAGAAATACTCCCATGTTACATTAATAACTCCGTGTTTCATTATTACTTGAGGGCGTCAAAATACACCTGAACAAAAGAGAAATACTCCCATGTTACATTAATAACTCCGTGTTTCATTATTACTTGAGGGCGTCAAAATACACCTGAACAAAAGAGAAATACTCCCATGTTACATTAATAACTCCGTGTTTCATTATTACTTGAGGGCGTCAAAATACACCTGAACAAAAGAGAAATACTCCCATGTTACATTAATAACTCCGTGTTTCATTATTACTTGAGGGCGTCAAATACACCTGAACAAAAGAGAAATACTCCCATGTTACATTAATAACTCCGTGTTTCATTATTACTTGAGGGCGTCAAAATACACCTGAACAAAAGAGAAATACTCCCATGTTACATTAATAACTCCGTGTTTCATTATTACTTGAGGGCGTCAAAATACACCTGAACAAAAGATAAATACTCCCATGTTACATTAATAACTCCGTGTTTCATTATTACTTGAGGGCGTCAAAATACACCTGCACAAAAGATAAATACTCCCATGTTACATTAATAACTCCGTGTTTCATTATTACTTGAGGGCGTCAAAATACACCTGCACAAAAGAGAAATACTCCCATGTCACATTAATAACTCCGTGTTTCATTATTACTTGAGGGCGTCAAAATACACCTGCACAAAAGAGAAATACTCCGATGTCACATTAATAACTCCGTGTTTCATTATTACTTGAGGGCGTCAAAATACACCTGCACAAAAGAGAAATACTCCGATGTTACATTAATAACTCCGTGTTTCATTATTACTTGAGGGCGTCAAAATACACATGCACAAAAGATAAATACCCCCATGTTACATTAATAACTCCGTGTTCATTATTACTTGAGGGCGTCAAAATACACCTGAACAAAAGATAAATACCCCCATGTTACATTAATAACTCCGTGTTTCATTATTACTTGAGGGCGTCAAAATACACCTGAACAAAAGATAAATACTCCCATGTTACATTAATAACTCCGTGTTTCATTATTACTTGAGGGCGTCAAAATACACCTGAACAAAAGATAAATACCCCCATGTTACATTAATAACTCCGTGTTTCATTATTACTTGAGGGCGTCAAAATACACCTGAACAAAAGATAAATACCCCCATGTTACATTAATAACTCCGTGTTTCATTATTACTTGAGGGCGTCAAAATACACCTGAACAAAAGATAAATACTCCGATGTTACATTAATAACTCCGTGTTTCATTATTACTTGAGGGCGTCAAAATACACCTGCACAAAAGAGAAATACTCCCATGTTACATTAATAACTCCGTGTTTCATTATTACTTGAGGGCGTCAAAATACACCTGAACAAAAGATAAATATCCCCATGTTACATTAATAACTCCGTGTTTCATTATTACTTGAGGGCGTCAAAATACACATGCACAAAAGAGAAATACTCCCATGTTACATTAATAACTCCGTGTTTCATTATTACTTGAGGGCGTCAAAATACACCTGCACAAAAGAGAAATACCCCCATGTTACATTAATAACTCCGTGTTTCATTATTACTTGAGGGCGTCAATATACACCTGCACAATAGAGAAATACCCCCATGTTACATTAATAACTCCGTGTTTCATTATTACTTGAGGGCGTCAATATACACCTGCACAATAGAGAAATACCCCATGTTACATTAATAACTCCGTGTTTCATTATTACTTGAGGGCGTCAAAATACACCTGCACAATAGAGAAATACCCCCATGTTACATTAATAACTCCGTGTTTCATTATTACTTGAGGGCGTCAAAATACACCTGAACAAAAGATAAATACCCCATGTTACATTAATAACTCCGTGTTTCATTATTACTTGAGGGCGTCAAAATACACCTGCACAATAGAGAAATACCCCCATGTTACATTAATAACTCCGTGTTTCATTATTACTTGAGGGCGTCAAAATACACCTGAACAAAAGATAAATACCCCCATGTTACATTAATAACTCCGTGTTTCATTATTACTTGAGGGCGTCAAAATACACCTGCACAATAGAGAAATACCCCCACGTTAAATTAATAACTCCGTGTTTCATTATTACTTGAGGGCGTCAAAATACACCTGAACAAAAGAGAAATACCCCCATGTTACATTAATAACTCCGTGTTTCATTATTACTTGAGGGCGTCAAAATACCCCTGCACAATAGAGAAATACCCCCATGTTACATTAATAACTCCGTGTTTCATTATTACTTGAGGGCGTCAAAATACACCTGAACAAAAGATAAATACCCCCATGTTACATTAATAACTCCGTGTTTCATTATTACTTGAGGGCGTCAAAATACACCTGAACAAAAGATAAATACCCCCATGTTACATTAATAACTCCGTGTTTCATTATTACTTGAGGGCGTCAAAATACACCTGCACAATAGAGAAATACCCCCATGTTATATTAATAACTCCGTGTTTCATTATTACTTGAGGGCGTCAAAATACACCTGAACAAAAGAGAAATACCCCCATGTTACATTAATAACTCCGTGTTTCATTATTACTTGAGGGCGTCAAAATACACATGCACAAAAGATAAATACCCCCATGTTACATTAATAACTCCGTGTTTCATTATTACTTGAGGGCGTCAAAATATCCCTGCACAAAAGAGAAATACTCCCATGTTACATTAATAAGTCCGTGTTTCATTATTACTTGAGGGCGTCAAAATATCCCTGCACAATAGAGAAATACTCCCATGTTACATTAATAACTCCGTGTTTCATTATTACTTGAGGGCGTCAAAATACACCTGCACAAAAGAGAAATACTCCGATGTTACATTAATAACTCCGTGTTTCATTATTACTTGAGGGCGTCAAAATACACATGCACAAAAGATAAATACCCCCATGTTACATTAATAACTCCGTGTTTCATTATTACTTGAGGGCGTCAAAATACACCTGAACAAAAGATAAATACCCCCATGTTACATTAATAACTCCGTGTTTCATTATTACTTGAGGGCGTCAAAATACACCTGAACAAAAGATAAATACTCCCATGTTACATTAATAACTCCGTGTTTCATTATTACTTGAGGGCGTCAAAATACACCTGAACAAAAGATAAATACCCCCATGTTACATTAATAACTCCGTGTTTCATTATTACTTGAGGGCGTCAAAATACACCTGAACAAAAGATAAATACCCCCATGTTACATTAATAACTCCGTGTTTCATTATTACTTGAGGCGTCAAAATACACCTGAACAAAAGATAAATACTCCGATGTTACATTAATAACTCCGTGTTTCATTATTACTTGAGGGCGTCAAAATACACCTGCACAAAAGAGAAATACTCCCATGTTACATTAATAACTCCGTGTTTCATTATTACTTGAGGGCGTCAAAATACACCTGAACAAAAGATAAATATCCCCATGTTACATTAATAACTCCGTGTTTCATTATTACTTGAGGGCGTCAAAATACACATGCACAAAAGAGAAATACTCCCATGTTACATTAATAACTCCGTGTTTCATTATTACTTGAGGGCGTCAAAATACACCTGCACAAAAGAGAAATACCCCCATGTTACATTAATAACTCCGTGTTTCATTATTACTTGAGGGCGTCAATATACACCTGCACAATAGAGAAATACCCCCATGTTACATTAATAACTCCGTGTTTCATTATTACTTGAGGGCGTCAATATACACCTGCACAATAGAGAAATACCCCCATGTTAAATTAATAACTCCGTGTTTCATTATTACTTGAGGGCGTCAAAATACACCTAAACAAAAGATAAATACCCCCATGTTACATTAATAACTCCGTGTTTCATTATTACTTGAGGGCGTCAAAATACACCTGAACAAAAGATAAATACCCCCATGTTACATTAATAACTCCGTGTTTCATTATTACTTGAGGGCGTCAAAATACACCTGCACAATAGAGAAATACCCCCATGTTACATTAATAACTCCGTGTTTCATTATTACTTGAGGGCGTCAAAATACACCTGAACAAAAGATAAATACCCCCATGTTACATTAATAACTCCGTGTTTCATTATTACTTGAGGGCGTCAAAATACACCTGCACAAAAGAGAAATACCCCCATGTTACATTGATAACTCCGTGTTTCATTATTACTTGAGGGCGTCAAAATACACCTGCACAATAGAGAAATACCCCCACGTTAAATTAATAACTCCGTGTTTCATTATTACTTGAGGGCGTCAAAATACACCTGAACAAAAGAGAAATACCCCCATGTTACATTAATAACTCCGTGTTTCATTATTACTTGAGGGCGTCAAAATACCCCTGCACAATAGAGAAATACCCCCATGTTACATTAATAACTCCGTGTTTCATTATTACTTGAGGGCGTCAAAATACACCTGAACAAAAGATAAATACCCCCATGTTACATTAATAACTCCGTGTTTCATTATTACTTGAGGGCGTCAAAATACACCTGAACAAAAGATAAATACCCCCATGTTACATTAATAACTCCGTGTTTCATTATTACTTGAGGGCGTCAAAATACACCTGCACAATAGAGAAATACCCCCATGTTATATTAATAACTCCGTGTTTCATTATTACTTGAGGGCGTCAAAATACACCTGAACAAAAGAGAAATACCCCCATGTTACATTAATAACTCCGTGTTTCATTATTACTTCAGGGCGTCAAAATACCCCTGCACAATAGAGAAATACCCCCATGTTACATTAATAACTCCGTGTTTCATTATTACTTGAGGGCGTCAAAATACACCTGCACAATAGAGAAATACCCCCATGTTACATTAATAACTCCGTGTTTCATTATTACTTGAGGGCGTCAAAATACACCTGAACAAAAGATAAATACCCCCATGTTACATTAATAACTCCGTGTTTCATTATTACTTGAGGGCGTCAAAATACACCTGAACAAAAGATAAATACCCCCATGTTACATTAATAACTCCGTGTTTCATTATTACTTGAGGGCGTCAAAATACACCTGAACAAAAGATAAATACCCCCATGTCACATTAATAACTCCGTGTTTCATTATTACTTGAGGGCGTCAAAATACACCTGCACAATAGAGAAATACCCCCATGTTACATTAATAACTCCGTGTTTCATTATTACTTGAGGGCGTCAAAATACACCTGAACAAAAGATAAATACCCCCATGTCACATTAATAACTCCGTGTTTCATTATTACTTGAGGGCGTCAAAATACACCTGCACAATAGAGAAATACCCCCATGTTACATTAATAACTCCGTGTTTCATTATTACTTGAGGGCGTCAAAATACACCTGAACAAAAGATAAATACTCCCATGTTACATTAATAACTCCGTGTTTCATTATTACTTGAGGGCGTCAAAATACACCTGCACAAAAGATAAATACTCCCATGTTACATTAATAACTCCGTGTTTCATTATTACTTGAGGGCGTCAAAATACACCTGAACAAAAGATAAATACTCCCATGTTACATTAATAACTCCGTGTTTGATTATTACTTGAGGGCGTCAAAATACACCTGCACAAAAGATAAATACTCCCATGTTACATTGGTCAATTTCAGAAAATATTTGTACCCCCACCACTTGCGGCACTAGTTTTTACATGCATTTAGAATTCCTGAGAGGTTAACCTAGCTTCCAACTTCGGACGAATTCTGAACAAAAACCTATAGGAGTGATTACTAAGTAATTGCGAATTTAATACTCACAACAGTCATCTGAATTCCGCTCTAATATTTAACTCCGTGTCTCATTATTACTTCAATCAAATTTTTTTTTAGACTTTTAGACTGTATCTGGCAAATCTTCAGACAGCAATTTTTCGGCATTCCTGCCATTTCTTTGAGTTTTTCCAAAATAACTCTATGATATAATACACCTTTCCCTGTTCATTACGAGAAAATACGCCTTGGATGATTCACTTATTTATTTTTCGTTTTTGTCTTACACTTGAATCCGAGTTAGAAATGATTCGTATCCTTACCTTGAGTCCGTGTTTGCTCGCGCCGTAGGCAGCAGCGGTCAGAAAGCCTTAGTGATACAAAATAGCAACATGAACTCAGCTTGCCTATTAGGCCCGATTAGGCCCCTTTCTAGCCATGAGCTAGTTTTACGTCCTTTACAGCTGTTTGAGTATTCTGCGAACTCTCGAGATCGATTTCCAACCGTCAAACCACACATTCTGGCTTCCGTCAATCAAACTTTGAAACTCTTTGCTGGAAAGCATAGAATTCAGTTATTCACCATCTTAGTGAAATGTCCCAACACACAGCATCTTTTACTATCCTTTTCTAAACAAATGGCCTAACTTACCGTCGGCTAAGACTCAAATTAGACCCGATAGTTTGATTGACGATAGCCAGAACGCCATTGGAAGTCGAACGCGAGAGTTCGCAGAATACTCAAAACAGCTGTAAAGTCTTCAAGAGCACAGCCGCCTTTCTTTCCAAATCCTTTCATTTCTAGGTCTTCTTCGTTTAGAAGACAAATAGACTTCGTAGCTAGTAACAAAAAATACGTCAATTAAAATGGCCTGCACGAGTTTGTCCGGTTTGTACCCGGGAAAAAGACAAATAGACAAAATCGCCTAATGGTGATTCTATCTTGTTGCCACCCAATTCAGATCATCTGACGATTATTTAATTTTGGTATTATCATTTTATACATGCTTGCATACGCTCGCTAATGAGTGAGAAATTGTATCCTCTCAAATGAATTACACATGATCTGAATTGGGTAGAAAAATGACAAATACGGAGAAAGCAGGGGCGAATCCAGGAATTTCAGAAAGGGAGGGCCGGATAGTGAAAACATGGGACGAACATTTTCAAATTTCCTTCATCAAATACAGTAAATGTATGGGGGGAAAATCACCCGAGAAAGGGGGAGCCGCGGCCCCCTCGACCCCCTAAATCCGCCACTGGAAAGCACAAAACAGACAAGATTTGTGCCGACGTTTCGGACTCTTTATTTTCAGTCCTTCATCATAAGGGCGGTTACAAGCAAAAAATGGAAACACCACAGGCACCTTACCATATTTTCCGAATATACTATTTGTAACAGCGATGTGTCCCTGTCGTCTGCTCATCAGATGAGGTAGTACCGTCCTGGTCAGGGAGATTGTACCCAAGAGGTTGGTACTGATACAACTCATCTGTTGTTCGAATGTCACATCTTTAATGTACCCGAAAAACATATCCGCGGCATTGTTTATAAGTATGTCAACCTGTAATCATGATCAACAAAATTGCAGTGTTTAATTCATTTATTTATTTATTTTGTCCGAATGCCGGGAAATCCCATACAGATTGAAGCTCCATTTATGAGATTCCCTCGGTCAGTTAATGATTTAGTAAGTTATGAGACCGGCACTGAGGCTTGGCAACGTCTGACGACACGTTAGTGGACTGCACAGGGAATTACTGCAGAAACCCATCCATGGCAGGGGCGTAGCAAGGGGGGGTTCCAGGGGTTCCGGAACCCCCCCTCTCCACAGCGGAATTCCCCCCCCCCCCCTCCCCCCTCGCCTCTGTTCTGGACCGACTTACTACTAAAATTGTAAATATTTAATAGACAACAAATAAAAGCTCCAATAAAATGTAGCAAATTTCTTCAAATGCTAGTTTTTTCCCCGAGATCAATATTTTTGGCTGGGTTTCCTGTGGCGAGAACGCAAAAAACACGTCCGATCTATGTGGAGTTTTTTATTTTTATATTTTGGAACCCCCCCTCTCATAAGTGCTGGCTACGCCCCTGCATGGGAAAGCTGAATTTCCATGGTAGAAGAATTGGAAGTCGGGTCGGATTTCCCAAGGCTATCCATATGAATTCCGAACACAGCTTTTCCTATGGATGGGTTTCTGCAGGAGTTCCCTTTGGCATGTGACATACCAGCCTGTCATTCTTAACAAGATCTTTACCGTAGCACTTTTAAATACCTGTCCAAAGTGTCTTAGTACGGTGTCGGTGGCATTCTTGTGCGTCTCGTATTTCGTCAGATCCAAAGGTAGTATCAGGATGTTATCATATGTGTCGCTGGTGTCTGCAAGCCCTGGAGAAAATAGGGGAAACAGGTAGCTGGAAGAGGTCATTCTGACTTCTAACTCCCTCAGAAATGTCACCTGTCACTCCCTCAGAAACACCTACGGAAGATTTCAGTCCTGACTCCCCTCAGGAGTAATACCCGGGGGGGGGGGGGACTCCCTATATTCGAATGCTAGGGGTGACCGTCGTATTTTTTAGGGGTTGAAATCGGCGATCTGGTATTTTTAGGGGTTCGAAAATAAAAAACGGTATAGTAAGAAAATAGTTATTTTTTAGGGGGTTCTCACGCAAATAAGGTAGTGTTTTTGAAAGTCGAGAGGATACATTTGATGTATATTAAATAAACGACCCGAATAAAATTTAATCTGTCAAAATTGTTGGTATTCTTTAGGGTATTTTCAGACTGAGGGTATTTTTTAGGGTGGAAATTTTTTCCGACCAGGTATTTTTTAGGGTCAAAATTCGAGTTTCCCGACGGTCAACCCTAGCATTTTAACCTTAGAGTCCCCCCCCCCCCCCCCCCCCCCCCCAGGAGTAATACCCACCAAAGAGTCTCTTTTTTTTATGACCCCCTCGGATTGGTTCCTATAATAGAGTTAGACCCCCTTAGAAATACGTTAGGAGACCCCTTGGAAAATGTCAAAATTGACCAATCAAAACCCATTCTCTTAACAGCTCGCCTCATGACAATTAAGACGAGGGGTTGTCAATTTTTTTGACATACTGTAAACAAAGTATCAATGCATCTACAAGAATTCAGTGCAAAATACTTGCTTTTTCTCACATTTTATCTGATTTCTTGGCATTTGTCGATGGAAATACCAACATGGCAGCACTATGTCCCTTGACACCGAGAAATCGTTAAATTTCCTATATTTTCATTGTTTATTTGTGCAAAGTATTAGTAAAGTTTGGAAATTATAACTTTGATTTCGGGTTCCCGATAATTATCGTTTTTTGGGAAAAAATTTTATGCTTTCGAGAAGGGAGGGGCCTGGAGGGGATGAAGATTTATTGCAAAAAATCTCGATCCAAGAGCATTATGTCCATTTGTTTTACAGTCAAAAGACATGAAGCGTGCCCCCCTAAGCAGTGGAATATTGAATTCATGATTTCATTATTAAATCCAAATGAATAAAACATTTTGTAATTTAAATAATTACTCTGTGTGGACATGGAATAATGAACTGAATATTCAGCTCTAGGGTGCAAGCGTCATGTCTTTTGACTGTAAAGCTCACCCAGACAGTTTTGTTTAACTCTCTGTAGTTCCTCGACCCTTCTAGCGGACAGCACCAGTTTGCTGCCGTGTTTAGCGAACTCATAAGCCAAGTGTTCACCGATGCCGCTCGAGGCTCCGACAATCCACACGACTTTACCACGTAACACTGTGTCTGGTGAGGCACCAAAGTGTTCATAGAAATGCAGAGTAAGGTCTGCATCCTGATAGCGACCGAGAAAATACACCAGACCTGAAAATCCAATCGAGAATCCGACTACTAGCACGGTTAAGGACAAGCCACGAGACATGACTTCACACAACCTCTGTGTCAGGTCAAGCATAGAGTAATGACTCATGTTACTGTCACACGCCAATTATTTGAGTCGCTCTATATAGTGCCAGAATTGATTGCCCAAGTAAAACGGGATAATCATGTTGTTTGAAGGCTCTTAAAACCGTTGCATCGCGAACCGCGTTTTCAAAAGATCGATTTGATTTTTTTAAGTATATTCATAGGCTTCCCAGGATCATTGAGCGAACTTTAGAGTTGATAGTTTGCAGTTTTATAGTGTCGCTGTGTGAAGTTTGACTGAGTTCGATGAGCGCTAAAATATGAGTACCTACGAAAAATAAAAAAGTTTGAAAAATACCCTTATCTAGTCCTTTAGTACTTTAATAAATCACTACTAGCATTTATTCGGTCAGAAATACACTTTTAAGTGGGTTTTAGCCAATTTTATTTGTCACCTCTCACACTACTAAAGGCTACAAACTGCAAAATTCCGAACGCTCAGCGATCCACAAATTTCCCTCGATTTTTTCCCAAAAATCACCGATTTTTTTGCCAAAAATCACTGTCGCTTGCTCAAACAAACCTCGCATAATAAAAGTACAACTATTCAGCTTTCTTGTTTACCTTTTTCGTGGAAATCAAACCCTCTCTGAATGATATAAATGGCGAATCTTTTCAGCCTCGTCCATTCGTCAGACATTGTCTTAGGCCCTAGTCACTTCCCGTCCTAGACCCGGTAAAACTTTTGTTGCGCGTGATCGTTGGATTTGAATCAATCAAGTCTATCTCGCCGGTCACGCATTCGCGCGCAACAAAAGTTTTACCGGGTCTAGGACGGGAAGTGACTAGAGCCTGAGACAATGTCTGGCCCACCCCTCGACGAGAGAAAAAATGTCTCAACGGTTTGTGTTTAATTGTTGATTTTTCTTTTAGGAGATGTAATCTAGTAAGGGTTCCCATTTGGATTTGACTTTTGCTTTGTTGTTCCGCCAGTCAAATTCTATGAGCCAATCAGATTCTTGCCCTGTTTCGTCTAGTGCAGTCGCCTGGCTTTCCGTCGCAAAATTGTCTCGTGGTTAGTTCAGAGGGAAGCCAGTTGAGCATATTGCACTAGCGAAACAGAGCAAAAGTTCACTTTGGCTCAGATAGTTCATTAGCAGAACAACTTGAAAGTCAAAAATCGAAAAATTTTAATTTGATGTTTTTTAAATCCGTTGTTCTCGATGCAACGGTTTTAGCTGTAATGATTCCTTGTGCTGTTCACAGTTGTCTCTATAATATATCTCTTACATGCCAGAAACAATTTCCAACCAAAACTCAGTCGTTTTTCAACATCTCACGGCAAAAGCCATATTTGGAATCATTTACCTTATAAGGAAGTGACAGGAGATCCTCTAATTTCGGAAAAATGTATGAAAACTTGCAGGAATTACAGAGACTCGAGTTCTCGATCTGTCCACCATTGCCGCTGGCCAAAAGATGACGGGCTCTAGGTATGAGATTGCCATTGATTTTGGCTTGGTAACCACGCTAAAATACCCACACTAACCCGCGCGCAACTCGACCCAGTCCTCCCAAGTGCATTCAGCAAAAACGACAATGATTCACATTGATATGTGTCGCATGTTTTCTCTACAGCGCGTGACGTTCTAGTATAACTTGCGATAAGTGCATATTTAACATGGCAGTTTGCACACTAATTATCCAAGACACTCTGCGGTCACGATAGTTAATAAAAAATGACGATATTGCCAAAAATATATCCAGTTCTATATACCTCTCAAACAATCCCCTCCTATAAGGAAAATGTTGTCCTCGCCATTTCAAAATCTGCATTACATAAATGACTATGAGGTACTTACCTACCATGACATCTGGTCATTATTCCTATCCTTCCTATCCAGTATATGATATACTATCTGGTGGTCAGGTGACCATACTAATGATTAAATGAGTGATTACAGGCTTATTGTCCCATGCTATATATAACGGTCTTATGTCTCTATTGATATGCTAGTACTAATGGGATCCTCCTGGTAGCTGCTGTCCAAGGCGGGATGTAAGCGCTGGATGTCACTGGCGGGACGCAGTACGGCTGGTAGAATGGGTATTGTGGTGGCACCATTTGTGCTGCTTGTCCTCCATATGAGAATGAACACGGTATAGGCTGTTGGATTATCATCTGAGCGGCGGAGATATAGTGTGGTGTACCACCTAAGAGCTGTACTGAAACATCGGTGTAGGACGGCGGCTGCGCTGCGGCCGTCCTTCCTAAGCACATCCTGGAGGTCCTACCAGTTCATCCGGCTGTGGCGTCTTCTGGGCGTCGCATTCTGGGGTCACGGGCTGCTCTGTGTATCTACTCTGCTCAGGGTCGTCTCTGGTAGCTGAGTCAGGCTGCTCTGTGTCCATACTCTGCTCAAGGTCGTCTCTGTCTGGTACTGAGTCAGGCTGCTCTGTGTCCATACTCTGCTAAGGGTCGTCTTCTCTGTCTGGTACTGAGTCAGGCTGCTCTGTGTCCATACTCTGCTCAGGGTCGTCTCTGGTAGCTGAGTCAGGCTGCTCTGTGTCCATACTCTGCTCAGGGTCGTCTCTGGTAGCTGAGTCAGGCTGCTCTGTGTACCTACTCTGCTCAGGGTCGTCTCTGGTAGTTGAGTCAGGCTGCTCTGTGTATCTACTCTGCTCAGGGTCGTCTCTGGTAGCTGAGTCAGGCTGCTCTGTGTATCTACTCTGCTCAGGGTCGTCTCTGGTAGCTGAGTCAGGCTGCTCTGTGTATCTACTCTGCTCAGGGTCGTCTCTGGTAGCTGAGTCAGGCTGCTCTGTGTACCTACTCTGCTCAGGGTCGTCTCTGGTAGCTGAGTCAGGCTGCTCTGTGTATCTACTCTGCTCAGGGTCGTCTCTGGTAGCTGAGTCAGGCTGCTCTGTGTACCTACTCTGCTCAGGGTCGTCTCTGGTAGCTTAGTCAGGCTGCTCTGTGTATCTACTCTGCTCAGGGTCGTCTCTGGTAGCTGAGTCAGGTTGCTCTGTGTACCTACTCTGCTCAGGGTCGTCTCTGGTAGCTGAGTCAGGCTGCTCTGTGTATCTACTCTGCTCAGGGTCGTCTCTGGTAGCTGAGTCAGGCTGCTCTGTGTACTACTCTGCTCAGGGTCGTCTCTGGTAGCTGAGTCAGGCTGCTCTGTGTACCTACTCTGCTCAGGGTCGTCTCTGGTAGCTGAGTCAGGCTGCTCTGTGTATCTACTCTGCTCAGGGTCGTCTCTGGTAGCTGAGTCATGCTGCTCTGTGTATCTACTCTGCTCAGGGTCGTCTCTGGTAGCTGAGTCAGGCTGCTCTGTGTATCTACTCTGCTCAGGGTCGTCTCTGGTAGCTGAGTCATGCTGCTCTGTGTATCTACTCTGCTCAGGGTCGTCTCTGGTAGCTGAGTCAGGCTGCTCTGTGTATCTACTCTGCTCAGGGTCGTCTCTGGTAGCTGAGTCAGGCTGCTCTGTGTACCTACTCTGCTCAGGGTCGTCTCTGGTAGCTGAGTCAGGCTGCTCTGTGTATCTACTCTGCTCAGGGTCGTCTCTGGTAGCTGAGTCAGGCTGCTCTGTGTATCTACTCTGCTCAGGGTCGTCTCTGGTAGCTGAGTCAGGCTGCTCTGTGTATCTACTCTGCTCAGGGTCGTCTCTGGTAGCTGAGTCAGGCTGCTCTGTGTATCTACTCTGCTCAGGGTCGTCTCTGGTAGCTGAGTCAGGCTGCTCTGTGTACCTACTCTGCTCGGGGTCGTCTCTGGTAGCTGAGTCAGGCTGCTCTGTGTATCTACTCTGCTCAGGGTCGTCTCTGGTAGCTGTGGTACACTGGTCAAATTGTCACTTTTATTCTACATAAGTATAAATTACATCGTCTGCGGTAGACTTCTGATTAGTCGCAAACTAAAACAGAAACGAAACAAATTCAACAGCTGACTAATTAATCAGGGCGTAAGTAAGCGACTTATCGTGATCCAAGAAAGCAAGCGAATGTGTGTGTTTGGTTTCTCAATGGCTTTTTATAATTGGCTGACTAAACCAAGATCTCTGAAGATCTATAACCAGCAAGAACGCGTAGACACATCGATCTGGAAGTCTGAAATCGGCCTATTTGTGACGCCATGTTGGTGATGATTGCGATTATTGCTAAGCCCGTGTATCTATCTGTCCAACCGGCCATGAAAACTATACAGGCACTAGAGCAGATTTCGTATGGCTGTGAAAAGCGCTGCGACACGGTCGCGGTCGTGGCACGGAACCTGGCCTGCTGTAGACACGGAGTAAAATCGCGTAGTCGCGGCATTGTCACGGTCGCGGTCGCGGTCGCGGCGCGGTACAACTTTGTCGCGGCACCTTTCAGTCATACGAAATCTGCTCTAATGCAGACGTTGTCTAAGGTGGAGGTAGGCCAAACATGTTGATGAGTTTCAAAGTCCAGTCAAACTGGATTGTTTTAGAAAACCTGTAACATAAAAAGAAAAGAGCACCATTAGTAAGACGCTACTCCGCTATATTGGGTCATGATACAGCTCTCGTAAGATCTAAGCCTATTGGATTGATACCCTCAGTGCAAAACAATAGAGGGTCATACAATAGAACGAGGAAACAATGGGATGCTTTGTTCTGCCTATCCAATCACATAAGATCTTACGAGTAGCTGTATCATTCCTGGCTATATTAGGCCCTTCACGATTATGCCACAATATTGGACAAAATTCAATTGCCAAAAAGTGGTATTTTTTGTGAAAAACGCCTAGGGACTGCTGAAAATGTGTGCTATCGTCTAAAATTTGCCCCCTCTCCCCTTTTTCAATGTTGTTTCTTGGCTGTGGTCCTTCAAACGAATTCATGTAGCTTGCTGAAGGACAAACATTGATTCGGGGGAAGGGGAGATACGTCTGCTTATAGCTCTGGTAAGGCAACGAGAGTGAATTCACAATTATAGGTGCTAACACATTTTGTCCAAGATTGTAGCATTTATAGCATTTTTTGTGCAAAACGAGCATTTTTTTCACTCTTTTTCGGAAAAAAGAATTGCTAGTATTTTTAACTATTTTGTCCAATTTACATGTGGACCCTCGGCTTCAACAAGGTTAAACTGTCTAGAATATCGAACTACTGCATCATCATTCTCTGTATCTAGCTCTACGAATGCGGTACTTTTAAGCAAAAAAAATTTTTACAAACGCTACTCAAATTATAATGCCCACAAAACCTTTCGTCAAGCTTTGTGCCTTTTCTCTTTCTTCGTGACCAACTTTATTGAAAACACAGTAGGCTTAACATAACATGCAAAGACGATTTCGCCAACCATTGCCTCGACTTGCCGACGTTGATTATTATAGGAAATCCCTTCACCTTATCTTGGGAGGGTTGTATTTTTCCTCGTATCTTAGCGAAAAAGCCGGATTTAAAAAAAATTGTAGATATTTGAGAAACATCGTTTCTTGGTCATCATTTTGCCTTTTTATTCGGGCATAGGGCCCGAGCGGATTCGTAAAAACGTAAAATACTTTCTTGATATGTATTTATTTAGGAGGCTACTACAAAGTCACGGCCGCGCTCTCTCTTAGTTTTAAAGCGCGTACGTACCGTTGATAAATCCCCGGGAAATACTGACTGATATATGTGAACGCCAATATCGGATGTGGTGATATCCAGGGCTCGTCCAGCTCATTTACTATTGCGGTGACCATAAGTTGGGCGCACCGTGTCTCCGTCATCATCCCTACGTAGTCAGCGACATCTGGTAGTATTTCTGAAACGCGCTGAACAAAAACAGTCATTCATTAATACAGCTGCCTTGATGAGCTCGACAATATGACAGACTAATCGCTTGTGTTTCAATAGTTGCCCAAAGGGTTACCATCGAGTTATGTTTTGACTTGTAGATCGGTACTCCGCAATCTCACGTGTTTACCTCATAAATATGGCCCGCAGAATTATCTCCCTTGTAAGGGGCGGATCATTTGACCGACCAATTCCCCCCCCCCCCCCCCCCCCTCAAAGATCAATTGGTCCACCCCTAAATCATCTGTTATAGAAAAAGATCAAATGCACTGTTCGTATGTTGTCCTCACACTAGAAATAACGATGTTAATACGAAAGAGATAATCCCTAGAAGATGGTACTGCCTGTGTAGGCCTGTACTATGGAAAAAAAATCGCCTACAATTCTTGCTCATCTTGCCTGTTTTGCCTCTTCTAACTAATACCTCTAACACAACTTTCAGACAATTGCCTTTTCTTGCCCCTAGCTTCCACCACCAGCACCTTTTTTGCTAGTCTTGTTGGCCGAAATTTTCTATTATCTCTTTTTTCTTGCCTTTCATCGCGCTTCCTCGCTTACGAGTCAAAGAGGAGACAAAAATGAACGCTTCTACCTGCGACGGAAACAAAGCCAGTTGAATAACGTTGACCTGGAAAATGGCCGTTTTATTGAATTCTCGCAACGAAATTTCGGCGAATCGGGACTTTTTTGCGAGACGTTTCAGAAAAAAAAAATGCAATTTGGGACAAGATTTACAAAAGAAAAACATTTTTGATACAAACAAGATACCTTTTGTTCTTTCGTTGTGAGGTCAGGATAAATAGGAGTATCTACAAAGCCCAAGATGTGCACCGATACAGTAATACCATAGCGCAGTAGTTCAAGGCGGAGGGTGTCAAAATATCCCTGTGGATAAGAACTCATAGGATTAGAAAAATATAGATGCATTTTTGTTATTCAGCACATCGATGCACTACCGAACATTCGACAAAAGTTTATAATTGAAAAGAAACCCAATTAGACCGACGCGACTCATTTCGCTTTGACGAGATTCTAATTTGAATTTAGCGGGCGCCGCCATCTTGGAAACATGACGTCACTATAGTGCTATAAATTATGCATTTCGATGAATGCGCTGAAAGAGGCTTTGCTCGCCATACTTATAACCAGAATAAGAGCACCAAGAAAACAATTTCTATGTTGAGAGGGTAAAAAGAAGAACATCGATTTAGGATAAGCTGTTTACGCCGTCCTCATTTACGACATACATAATTTATAGCACAAGAGTGACGTCGCGATTCCAAGATGGCGGCGCCCGTTTAATTCAAATTAGAATCTCGTCAAAGCAAAATGAGTCGCGTCGGCCTAATTGGGTCTCTTTTCAGTTATAAAGTTTTGCTGAATGTTTTGAGTTGTTTAAGTTTCATCTGAACTTGAAAAGGCTAAACAGCCGGGATTCCCTTTAATCTTTGCTGGGATGTTTTTGTGCTATCGATTTGCTTAATAATATACCCATCATGCTGCTCGCTTTTGCAGAAATAACTGCGGAAATAAGCTAAGTGAAGCGAATTTATGCAATTCATCAAACTTGGCATGTTTCCAATGCGGTTCTCAAACTCATAAATAATAATCTCAGCAAGTTTAAAAACGAAAAATCATAAGCGAGGAGGAGGTTTGGATACGTGATCTTAATTTGCATATACTTTGTAGATTTTATTCCTTCTTTTTGTCGATAATATCAAATGTAGCTTTATCAAACACTTAAATGACAGGGGTTTTCATTCCATCGGCTTTGCCTTTGTTTTTTCAACCGAAATCCTCGGTGTTTGCTGATGAAACACGCTGTCTCATTCTTGATATGTTACTTCATAGTTGAATAGCCCATTCATAAGATGCGGATGCAGGTTTGGGCGACATAAAAGTCCACGATGTATGCCTATATGTACTCGGCCGAATAAAGAAGCTTGAATATTTGAGGTTTGAATATTGAATATTCCTGTAGAAATATTCCGCTTTTAGCCTAAAAAAATAAGGAACCTGACTGACGTGGTGTCAGTCAGTGGTGTGTGCTTACCTTTAGTCCGTGCTTACTCGCACAGTAGGCGCCACAGGACGGCCGCGAGGCTGATAGTAATGAAAAAACATTAATCATATAATTTCGCAATATCCACATCACATAATTTTGAAAGAGCCCGTGTCAGCCACTCCTTTGTTATTGTTTTCGTTCGATATAAGAAGACGAATTATGTGTAGAAATCTCTTAACAAGCATCTAAAAACAAAGTTTCAGATTTGATTTACCAAATTCAATCGAGAACATTGCTCTATATTCAATAAATCAGCCGATGGAAATGGATGCTTTCTCCGACTTGGTATGTTGCTATGCTGTCAAAATGGCGGTTGAAACAAGCTCTTTAATGTGAAGGCGTATTGCATTTCAAAGATCAGAAACAAGTGTTCATCTAGACATGTACCTTCGTACCCGTACTAACGTTTTGTCTGAGCGTACCTCAGATAACTGTCAGCATACTTGCGTTTTGTTCATGATCCAGCCTATTGGTCAGCCTATTTTGACATGGGTGGTGGAAATCGAAACAGCTCTTGTTTCTAGACATTTGGCCTAAAGAAACTGGCGACAAACCTAAATGAAATTTTTCACGATTTTTCGGCTATTTCAACACGTTTACAAAACATTAAGTCCATATAGGGCGGTAGGCACTCGGACAAAACGACAGTTCGAAATTTTGCTTTGCAAGCATATCAAGAATAATATTGTGGGTTTATTATTGTAATGATGTAATGATGCCACACTACGAAAGCCGAGAAGGGACATTGGATTTCGGTGTTCTTAAAATGAACTTCAGTGTTCTTAAATTGACTTCAGAGTTCTTAAATTTCGTTGTTCTTAAATTGACTTCAGAGTTCTTAAATTTCGTTGTTCTTAAATTGACTTCAGAGTTCTTAAATTTCGGTGTTCTTAAATAGACTTCAGAGTTCTTAAATTTCGTTGTTCTTAAATTGACTTCAGAGTTCTTAAATTTCGTTGTTCTTAAAATGAACTTCAGTGTTGTTAATTTCAGTGTTCTTAAAATTGACTTCAGTGTTCTTAAATTTCGTTGTTCTTAAAAAGGGGGGGGGGGGGTCCGTTTCGTCTTCACTCCTTAGAAGATTGATACGGCCAGTATTCTGGAGAATATTGTGGTCTGGGTATCACAATAAGATCCTTGTTCTAAAATAACTGTTCTGATGCTCTGATGCTCTCTGGATCCGCCACTGTAATATATACCGATTTGGATCAATTGTTGATTAACATGTCGGATTTAGTAATGCCACTTTGTTTAGTAGTAACGCTCATAATAGACTAGATAGAAGAGGAAGAGCTACATGTAATTCAATGACAATTTATCCAATCGGTATATAGCCGCCCGCCAGCTTTCGGCTCGTTCGTTCGATTGTAACATGGCCGTCGTATGATTACAGTGATCATTGATATCGGAACCCCATCGGAGCATTATGAAATTACAGTGGCGGATCCAGAGAGGGTTCCAAGGGTTGAGCATCAGAACAGTTATTTTAGAACAGGATCTTATTGTGATACCCAGACCACAATATTCTCCAGAATACTCATGGCCGTATCAGTCTTCGAAGGAGTGAAGAAGAAACGGAACCCCCCTTAGTAAAATCCTGGATCGGGTCCTGGATCCACCACTTTGAAATCATTTTAAGAACTCGAAAATTTAAGATCTCTGAAGTGTATTTTAAGAACACCGAAATTTAAGAACTCTGAAGTCAATTAAGAACACCGAAATTTAAGAACTCTGAAGTCAATTTAAGAACAACGAAATTTAAGAACTCTGAAGTCAATTTAAGAACACCGAAAAGAACTCTGAAGTGTATTTTAAGAACAACGAAATGTATTTAAGAACACTGAAATCCAATGTCCCTTCTCGGCTTTCGTAGCCACACAGGTATCTTACCAAATTTCCCGCTAATACTGTTTGTGACCGCTATGTGTCCCTGCCGTCTGCTCATCAGATGAGGTAGTACCGTCTTGGTCAGGGAGATTGTACCCAACAGATTAATATTGATACACCTCATCTCTTGTTCAAAAGACGCATCTTTAACGTACTCGAAAAGATATGCGCAGCATTGTTGACAAGAAAGTCAATCTGAAACAAAACAAAGCAGATTTTTGCTAATCAAGGTCAAAGGTAACTTCTCATTCACGGTTTTAAAATCAAAACTCTTCTTGTTTACGATACTGTCCCGATGCTATCTTTTTTTCGAGCCCTACTATATTTGGATTGTAAGCTAAACATCGGGGATCGGTTATTTTTAGGGATTTTTTGAACGAAGACAGTGCTCTGAGGAAAATCCGGTATTTTTTATGGGGTTCTGTGAACTAAAAACGGTACGCTGAAGAAAGTGTTTTAGGACCGTGGAGTAATTTTAGGGGAGGAAATTTTTTCTGACTGATATTTTAGACGGTCACCCTACCATTTTAACCTTCAGGTAATATTGGTGTGATGTTAAAGTAAACAGAACATATCCTGCGACGTCGACGAAAAGCAGCATTCAGTTGTTTCAAATTTAACTTGAAATTTAAAAATTAACTAGAAGTATCTATTGAGATAGTGAGTGCTCGAGCGGAAAGCTACTCTCTCTTGAAAGTGTTTTGTTTCCATCCTAGTGTATAAAAACTGAGTCGTCTGAATGTTGTGAACATTCCATGGAATTTAATAAATCATTCAACTGTATACATAATCAGGTTGTTGATTAGTATCTGAAGCCAGTGAAGGATGCCATAACATCAACAATTTGTAGCTGCTTCAGGAATGTTTCTAGAGTTCTCACAAACAGTCCAGAAAAAGCACTCTTGTTACTACTGAACTTTGGGTCTGTTAAACAAAGTATTCTTTTATCATAGAATTTTACTCGTAACAATTGGACATAAACAGTTGATGCAACGTTCTGCAGAGTGATTTGTATTAACATGTGAACATCTCCTGTGACTTCTGCTGCAGTTATCGAACTATAGGAGGGGTGTAGACACTTGCATGTTAAATATCAATGTATATGTATGTTTCTGGAATCAGGTTCGTGTGAATATAATTTCTAAAGCAGGATTTTCCATTGCAGTAGCTTCGTTTCCTGTTTTGGTAGAATATTCTAGCTGTGGGGCCATTTTCTTGATTCAGTTTGTTCCAAGTAAATATTCTTTGAACTTGTAATGCATAAGATACTCTCTTTAACCAGTTTTTAGATATTGTTTGGTCATTTCTGTTCTTGAGATAATTATTCCCATAATAATAGACACTGGTGTCTTACAAATTAAAGCTTGGTGTCTTTTACACTCTGTAAAAGCTTCCAGATCCTCTGTTGATTGTCTTCATTCAAATAATTCTGTCACAATTTTTCATAATAATATAACAACGTGGCGCCTTGTTCCATAATTGTACAACAACTTCTTGTACATATCAAATTTGTAAATGTTGATTGGAAGCAATGGTAACAGTTAACTTTGCCTCCTGTGACTGTTTTTTTTTTCTCTCTCTCTCTGCCATGATAATAAACAGTGTCATTCCCTTGATTTGTTGCTTGCTCACAGGGCACCAGTGTACTATACATGTCCAGTCTTGTTATCATTTTCCATAGGAAAAATTCACCATAGGAAAAATTCAACTTGTGACCACTGCAGAGTATGTTGTTACGGATGGGGAGATTTGGTAAAACCAAACGTGTTGTGTTCGATGGCCACCGTCGGACTCGCAAATCGTCTTATTAGTCGTCGAGAAATCTGCTGTGAAAATGATCTCATACCAGTGAATAACATGCTTTGAAAGCTGTGATAGCTTTCAAGAATAGAACTAAAGTGATTCATAACGTTTATACTTACCGAATTCCCAGAAATTTCCACAAACACGTCGCTTCACTTCTGTTGAGTGTTGTGAAATAGCAGCAGAACACGCTTCGTCGAGAAACCAAATTATGGTATACCAAACTGCGTGGCCGACAGGACCTGGTAACAGGCTACTTTTGCATGCAATCAAACGGGTACCCTGTGGCATGTTGCCGCCAGCCCGCCCAAAATCTATTCCGTCTCACATATCATCGTACTGCGCATGCGCGAGAATCAAAGAGGGATAATGGCGAGCTCGTGAGTACGGTACAAACTGGTACGAAAAGAATCAAAGAGGGATAATGGAGAGCTCGTGAGTACGGTACATTTGTAAACTGGTACGAACTTGTAAACTGGTACGAAATTAGAGTTGCTCTCGCTCGCTGCGCTCGCTCGAGCAAAAATAAAATTTACAAATAAAATAAAAAATAAAATTTAAAAATTGTCTTCTGGTATAATCAGATTTTAACTAACGCTCGTATCAAAAGTCGAAGATTTCGTGACTGCCTCGCGTTGCCCGCGTACTTCTCTCAAAGTTTGTCTGGGTGAATATTGCCACAACTTTTAAGGGGGTGTTCACATGAGAGAGGGTGCCCCTACCTAGTAGGGTTTCCCTACCTAGTAGGGTTTCCCTTCTCCTTTGTATTACACGGTTTGGTTCACATGCGAGATAGGGTGCCCCTAGGGGTAGGGTTTCCCTACCTATCGGGTAGGGAAACCCTAGCTAGTAGGGTCAACTTTTGTTTACATAAGCCCATGTGAACGCACCAAGTAGGGATAACCCTAGCTAGGAGAGCTAAGTTTGAGGGTTCTCGGGTTACATTGTGAGCGGAAAATACAGCATGGCCGCTTTATGCTATAAATCCCGGGAATATTTCCGTAAACATCAACTGGAAAAGGTGATAAATCCTGAATCTGAGGACTCTAGTCCACCGGAGAGTCCTGGCGAGTTCTCAGAGGCCTTGATTCAGTTGATTCCAGAATCGCCGCTAACAATCGACAGAATAGAAGATTCTGTTGTGACCAAACTTCCTCCTCGAGGAAAACAAGCAAATGAAAAGCGCCACCCTCAAATTCAGTGTAAAGAAGGCATAGAATTCTCCTGGGCATCGGAAAAAGTCGAGGATTTAAGGGAATTAGAGTTAGCCCTCCCTGCTAGGGACAACAACTCGCATGTGAACCGGCGCTATCTTTTGACCCTATCAGGTAGCGTGCCCCTATCAAACGAAAATAGTCCATGTGAACCGGCGGTTTCTTTAACCCTACTAGGTAGGGTGCCCCTAGCCCCTAGGGGCACTCTATTTTCATGTGAACAGCCCCTAAGTTTATTGCTTAAAAGCAATAAACAAAAACATATCTTACAAAAAGGAATCCGGTCGTTGCATGTATGCTTACAAAGTGCAAAGCCGCGGTGTGGACATGAACATTTTGCAACATTTGTGCCGTTACAACCTTCATGGTTTTTATACGCTATTAATATTCAGTGCTCATTATTTTTTAACTCCTTCAAACATTCTGAATCTAGACCCTGCTTATGCAAAAATGAGTTCAGACTGTAAACAAAGGACCCTCCTATACCTGTCCAAAGTGCCGTAGTACCATGTCGGTAGCGTTCTTGTGCGTCTCGTATTTCATCAGATCCAAAGGTAGTATCAAGATGTTATCATCTGCATCTGCACCCTCCATAAGATCTAGAAAAGGACATTAATATTCCAGGAGGCCATAGTTTTAGGGTTTAATTTGATAGCATCTTTATTCCATTTTATGATAAATAGAACCCCAGAAACTAGTTGGGTGATTCTGATTCAAGTTGGGTGGTTTTTTTTCGAGTCCTCATTTTCTCAGATTTTCTTAGTCCGCATTTTCTCAGTCCGAGTCCTTATTTTTTTTTTCTCGTCCGGATCCTCGTTTTACCGATACCCTTTCCGCGCACGTGATCATGTCACGTTTGTTTGCTCTCCTGGCTGTTTATAAAACATGTTGTAAAACATGGACTGGTAAAACATGGACTGAGAAAACATGGACTGGGAAAACATGGACTGAGAAAACATGGACTGAAAAAACATGGACTGAGAAAACATGGACTGAGAAAACATGGACTGAGAAAACATGGACTGGGAAAACATGGACTGAGAAAACATGGACTGAGAAAACATGGACTGAGAAAACATGGACTGAGAAAACATGGACTGAGAAAACATGGACTGAGAAAACTGGGGAAACTGGCGGGAAAAACCTAGTGTCATCGTAGAATACCACTTAATGATGCTAGATTCAGAAATATTTGAAAATTTCAAGCCAATCTGTGCTTAGGTATACAAGTTCAAGTCGCCACACGTTTCGTTTACGAATTCGTTCGACGCATACAGGCATAGTGAGCTACAATTGTAGTTCATTCGAGTCTATTAGCTAACACACTTATCTTACAGAATCGCCCGTATTTTTTTAACAAAGGTCATAGCAAATTCTTAGCCAAGTAGATACGGTTTACTTTAAATACACGCTGAATTCTGCGCTTGAGATCCCGAACGTGCAAAACAAACAACAACACCACACTTCATTCTTTGGGAAAGGAAGTTTATTTCCAGCAGAAAACAGACCAAACATACATGCAAGCTACCGGAAAATAAACTTCATCCCACCAGATGTGACGGCTTTTGACCTGAAACTTAATCGTCGTATCAAGTGTCAACCTCGGTGGTAAACAATAAAGTGAGTAACGCTCATGCAGTTTGCCAGCTATCAGATGTCCATCAAATTGAGGCGGCTGACGGACTTCATAATGCATGAGCGATTGCTGATATTTTAAAACATCAGAGTGCTGGTTTTATGAGCGTGCGCCTGCTTTCTCACGGGCTTCATGTTTGGAAAATACTCTCCATACTACATCATTTCCTGTTTTATGTTTGTCAACGCTATTTCGATGACTTTGTATTGTTCAGAATTGTTGTAATCACTTTGCGATTGATTTCACTCTTTTGGAACTAACTGTACCCATGTTTTCTCAGTCCATGTTTTCTCAGTCCATGTTTTCTCAGTCCATGTTTTCTCAGTCCATGTTTTCCCAGTCCATGTTTTCTCAGTCCATGTTTTCTCAGTCCATGTTTCTCAGTCCATGTTTTCTCAGTCCATGTTTTCTCAGTCCATGTTTTCTCAGTCCATGTTTTCTCAGTCCATGTTTTCTCAGTCCATGTTTTCTCAGTCCATGTTTTCTCAGTCCATGTTTTCTCAGTCCATGTTTTCTCAGTCCATGTTTTCTCAGTCCATGTTTTCTCAGTCCATGTTTTCTCAGTCCAGTCCATGTTTTCTCAGTCCATGTTTTCTCAGTCCAGTCCATGTTTTACAACATGCCAGCTTATATAGCCATTTTGAAGTTGTGTCAATATCTGAACTCCATATTGATTTTACTGCCGATTCTATGGAAACACGCAAAATGTTCACCCACAAGGATTTGTTCAATTTGTCTCCAAATTTAGCGAGCAGTGAGTCAAAACATTGATCTTCGAACATTGGCAATTTTGGATATATTTGATTTCTCGCACTTGTATCACTCACTTCGGAGGCCGAAAACTCATTAAATAAATGAACCCCATCAAGTATGAACAAAGAAAATCACACAAAAAATTTGTCCGAGGGTTTTATCAAACACGCTCTCTAGTGTTTGATATATTACTTCAACTTTTTGTTATTATTGATTGATTTGAGACAGAATTCAATTTTTTGCGCGAAGGGTACCCCGCGACGGTGTTTATGTTATCCTCAAGGAATCAACAAAACAATATTTACAAATGTCAGGAAACATGTGATGGATCATTGATCGATCATGCAACTACGACATAAACTCACCTAAACATTTCTGTTTGACTCTCTTTAGCTCCTCGGCTCTTCTAGCGGACAGCACCAGTTTGCTGCCGTGTTTAGCGAACTCATAAGCCAAGTGTTCACCGATGCCGCTCGAGCCTCCGACAATCCACACGACTTTACCACGTAACACTGTGTCTGGTGAGGCACCAAAGTGTTCATAGAAATGCAGAGTAAGGTCTGCATCCTGATAGCGACCAAGAAAATACACAAGACTTGAAAATCCAATCGAGAATCCGGCTACTACCACGGCTAGGGTCAAGCCACGAGCCATGTTATGTGAAACAAAACAAGCAGCTGACCCAGGAGTCACCCCCGGCATAACTAATCGAACAAAATCGAACAAAATTTCAATCGAACACCAATCGTTCGATGGTTTTGATTGGGTTCGGTAATCGAACATAATCGAACAAAACTTTTTGGTGAGTATGATTACCGAACTCAATCGAACATAAATCAAAATGATTGGTTTGATTAAGTTCGATTTTGTTCGGAAATTTTGCATGACTTTAGAAATTGGGTAAGACTCATCAATGACACGCAATGGGGTAATACACAACAAATAGACGGCCATGAACACTATTAGCTTTATTCAAATTTCATTTTCAGCAACAACAAAACCTGAAAAAAAAACTGAAAAAATAATGGGTATATTAATAAACTGGGAACAAATTCGCTATTCGGCAAAACCCATGGAAACGTATTCACTTTTATATATGTTTCTGTTAATGTGTTCGTGAATCAAGTCTTTTGATAGATAAAATTCTTTCAGGACACCGAAACACACTATTCATTGCACATTAGGGGCCGACCATTTAACTTTTGAGGGGGGGGGGGGGGGGGCTTTTTTGTCGGTGCAAGATTTTTTTTCTACCTCTGTTAAGCGGTGTGTTTCGGTGTCCTGAAAGAATTTTATAAAATGCCGTTTACTTCTGGACGTTCAATCATGCAAAACTTCTTTTGTTAGGCGGTCTTGGCCGCAAACAGTTTGCCAGGAATTCGAAAGTTTTCGACGCCTAGCATAAACTCACAGCCTGTGCCCTCTTTGACGAACGCATGCGCTATGCAAATTTCCCACCAGCTGGAGCCGTTGTTACGATGAGGCGTTTTTGTGCGGGATTGATGCACACTGGACAGTTCTGGGCCCGGGTGTATAATGTAGGTTACAGTGCTTGGTGTGACGGGAGGTACAAATGGTTTTACTAGGAAAGCTTCAGAACAACAGCGCCCGGATGTCGAGTAAAGACAAACAGTGAAGTCGAAATAAAGTGACATGACTTTATTTACCTCAGAAGGCGAGGCCAACAGAAGGGATTCCTTGCTGGAACCTCTTCCTTAACTCAATTGGTCCTTACCGACAACCGTGTGAACCGTACAACCTGTCCTTCGACTCACCTCGCAACAGAATTAGGAAAAAAAACTCTCGTTATTCCTGTGCATCTCTATTTATACCTAAACTAATTTGCATAGCAAGATAATGTAAGATTACTAGATTACTATTGATAAAGAAAAATAGAAAAGAAGAAGCTTCAGTTGGACATTTTGACCATCCGTCGATGCCATACTGAAGAACGTGAAATATAAAATAAGCTATAAAATAGACTAACTTGAACTTGAACTTTATAATTTGAGCTGAAGAGCTCAAATTATATCCAAATATTTACCCAATAAAATAAACCCGGCCAGCTTTGCTATCGCTAAGTTGTCCATGCGCATGTTCCGTGCGCATCTTCAATTTGTAAGGCTATATCCCAATGTCAAGAAATATGACATCTCAAGATGCACCTTGGGGGCAAATATAGAAATGGAAAAGTAAAGAAACATAATCATCAAGCTAAAAGCCTAAATGAATGTATTTTACTTCGTAACACCGTGTACAAATACGAGTTACATTGGCATTTGTCCAATAAAATATAAACCCTAGAAGTGTGGTTATATAGACAAACTAAGCTACTTTTTGCATTTATTTTGCCTAATTTCGTAAATATATTTGTCCACATTTTGTTGAAGATAAGTTGGCGGATTTATCAAAAGAAGAAATACATCCTTAGTGGTCATTCTGTTCATTATTTTTATCTAAAAATAAATTCGTGTAAAAATCCTCCCTCTCTCAAGGCAAGCGCGTGGGGCAGACCCGCCGAGTAGCCGAGGGCGAGACTGTCCGACACTAAACGGAATAATATATAGATTTAGCCACTGGCTAAAAGCGGTGCTACATATTTTTGTGTTAATGAGACAAAAGGTTGCCATTGTACATAGCCGGTCACCATCATACCACGTGACCAAACACTGCCTGGTTCTCTGGGGTTTATCCCTTCCAAAGATTGATACCTTTTTTGGTTTAATGACGTACGGAATATAATACGTGCGACAGTTTGCTTGATCAAACGGTGATCTTATGAGGTGATCTTTATCGCGAACTCTTATCGACTCTCATTCACTCTCAGCCTCTCTCATATGCACTTTGAACATGTTCAATTTTTCATGACAGTCGGATGATAATAGTTTACCGTTTGATCACGTGGATGAGAGTTGATGAGAGTTTTTCATCGAGCAGCTCCTGCCAAACACTCATTTGGTTCTAATTAACTGCAAAGAACTGCAGGAATGGAACTGGGTACTCGTGCTCACGGCCTATGTATGATGTTATTAAATCGTGTATGGCTTTGTTCGTATACCACACGAAGATATAAGCTGTTCACAGACTTTTACCAGGTGCAAATTCATCTAAACGTAATGTTTTTGCTCCTAGAACCGATGTATATATGAGAGTGGATGATAGTTCACTGGAACTCTCATTAGCTCTCATCAACTCTCATGACCGTCTGGTCCCTGCTTTAGACATCATCTGATGGATCATGATGGGTCGTGGCTTTCAATACAATAACTTTATTAGCATGCCATATAAGTAATGATATTGCGTAAATAACAATAGCAATAATTGATAAAGTACAAAAAAGCGCAAATATCAACTAATTACGATGGCCGAGAAGGAACTTCGGAGTTCTAATTTCAGACTACTAATTTCAGAAATGGTATAAAATCGAATCAATAAATTGAAAAAGTGTCAGTAAAATTTTTATACAAACGTTTCGGGCATGGCCCTTCATCAGTGACACTGATGAAGGGCCATGCCCGAAACGTTTGTATAAAAATTTACTGACACTTTTCAACACTGATGAAGGGCCATGCCCGAAACGTTTGTATAAAAATTTTACTGACACTTTTTCAATTTATTGATTCGATTTTATACCATTTCTTTACAAGTGTCACGCATCACCCGGAGTTTTAACTCTATCTTATTTTACTAATTTCAGACTCATTCTAATTTCAGACTCTTCTAATTACAGACTTCTAATTTCACACTTCTAATTTCAGAATTTAATTTCACACTTCTAGTTTTCACACTTCTTAATGTCACACTTCTTATTTCTGACTTCTAATTTCACAAATTTAGAAGTCTGAAATAAGAAGTGTAGAATACAGGGCCCTTAGGCATGTCGACACTAACGCGTTTTCAAAAGTATTCGTTTTCAAACTGATACGGATTCGCAGCGTGTTAGTGTGGACGGGAGATTTAGCTCCAAACAAGCAATCCCCAATTTTCTGATACTGCAGTTAACTATCTACTAACGGACACTCTTGTATTGTAAACGGAAAGCTCCATTAAGACATTTACGTGTTGTATGTGTACAGCCTCTCCTCCCGGCGTCTGTTCTATTATGCGGCGTCTGTTCTATTATGGCGTGGGGGGCCGCTAAAAAGAACAATTCCGAATTGTGCCCCCCCCCCCAGTTTTTGTCCAAAAGAGCTCCAAAAAAAATTGGACCTCCCTTAAAAATACCTTTAAAAAATGTGCCTTAAAATGCCCTCCCCTACGTAGTCCTGGAAAAAAAAATGTGACCCTCCCCTTGTTCTTTTTTTTAAGTAATGAAGTCATTGCTTCCTTTAGTAATTCTCCAGCCTGGATCTCGACTTCGATCTATTATAACAATATAGTTGATGTTAGCGTGATCCTCCCCAAATCCGCTCTAAAAATATTGTGGCCCTCCCTTAAATCAGCTTTAAAAAGTTGTGGCCCTCCCCCCTCAATAAACATGCCCCCCCCCCCCCCCCGGTAAATAATGACAGCTCCCTTACAATGATTGCATATTCGTTGATCTAGAGGTATAGTTGACTTGCAACTTTGACGTCCTATAATTGCCTTGCAACTTTGACGTCCTGTATGTTTCCGTTTCAATCAAGAGTAAAATGATCACTTTTCCCACAGCACGTAATTTTGCCTCGAGCGGCAACATGCTTTGATCACGTGACCACTACATATTGGGGAGAGGGTAGGGGGCCGTTGAGAGGGCTGCTGGCACCGTCAAGCAGATGTCTCTTTCTTTGAGCGTTGAAAGATAAACTATGGCTCGTTGGTTCTTGCTAATAGTTGGAATTTCAGTGATGTTTTTAGGTCTGGTGGTGACATTTATCGCTCATTATCAGGATGCAGACCTTACTCTGCATTTCTATGAACACTTTGGTGCCTCACCAGACACAGTGTTACGTGGTAAAGTCGTGTGGATTGTCGGAGCCTCGAGCGGCATCGGTGAACACTTGGCTTATGAGTTCGCTAAACACGGCAGCAAAACTGGTGCTGTCTGCTAGAAGAGTCAAAGATCTACAGAGAGTTAAACACCATTGTATGGGTGAGTTTAGAGTGACCCGTCCACAACAGGGAAAGCTCTTGTTTCTTTACTCCAATTACAACGCTTGCGTGACGATTTCTCTCCCTTGATGGTTTTTACTAACTTTCGAGAAACAACAGGCAATGTTATTAAAATTGTCTCTGAAATTGAGACCACTTGTTTTTCTTTGTTCCGGCTTTTACTTTTGACCTGGCGGTATTTCTGCTGTTATGGAAGTCAAAATAAACACAACCTCTTATGAAGAATAAATACGCCGGGATTATTAATCTCTTATGCGTTTTGGGTTGCCTTATCTCTGTGATCTGTCTGTACCTGTTTCTGTGAGGTACCTTTTTTCAGACCTTTTTGGAAAACAGATTAACCTGTTATTAAAACTTCAAGGACTTTTCACTGAGCGCCAGAATTTGAATCTCAACGCTTATAATGATATGCAGTTTAAAAATCAAATGCGTTAAAGTAATGTAGTAAGAAATGCATCTAACTGAAATGTGTCATTTGATAATTTTTCAGCCGCGACCTCAACCTCGATCGCAGGGCCTTTCCCTTCGCTTGTGGGGTTTGCCGCGACCTGCTAGCGTTTCAGCTCTCCTCCCCCTCCCCCCCCAAGGGATAATAGATGTCTCGATCTAGCCTCGTCTCTAGGCCACTTGGGGGGCCTGCAACGCTTTGCCTGGCTATAACATCTGTAACATCATTGGCTTTTGCTGCCCAAAATTTGAACGTAATGAGATATTAGCGAGCGATCTGCCAAGCCGTACTCCTTGTCAGCTGCGGCCGCCTCTTTGAATGCACAAATTAAAGCGGATTAGTTGAGTAAGCAGGGGCCGGATCCAGGTGTGCGTTTCTGGAAATTGAATAGCAAGATTTGCCAATAGGGCTGTTAGAGCCAAGTATTTTATATAAGGACTCCATTATTAATTGTCAAGTGTCCCGGAAGCAGAGGGACGGTAAAGAACCGCGAGGACTGTCGGAAGTTGCCCAATCTCAGTGTCACAGAACTCACCATACACGCGCTCATGTTTATACAACTGGTTTCTATAGGATGAGTTATCAAAAATGTAAAGCGCTTTGAGCTGTGAGGATAAGCGCTATATAAGCACAGTTGCTTTTTTTTAAATTTGCCATTTTAAACCATTTTGTATTGCATCGGGGAGTGGTTGTTGGGGGGGGGGGGGGGGGGGGGGGGGGAGGGGGGCGGGGGGGGGGGTGGGGGGGGGGGGGGGGGGGAGTCCGCACCAAACGAACCATCTGTGGACCCGCCACTGACCAATGGGTAGCCTGGGAACGAGAGGTCATGGCTAGGGACTAACTGAGAAGGGGGTGATAATAATTCTTAGGCTTCACGGTGGAGCTTCGTTCTATTGTTTATGAATTATTAAAAATCACTGCCACGAGAATTCACAAGATTGGTAAAATGCGCTTGTCACGTGTCCCACATATGGATGTAGTTGCAGTAGTACACTTGTGAGAACGCTCTGTAAATGGTTCTGGGGCTGTTCTTTTTTGGGGGTTTCGGAGTTAACCTGAATTTCAGCCGTTATATTCCTGCACTCCAAAAGTGTAGGGAGAAAAGACGAGTGTTCATTTTCTTCTTCTTCTTCCTCGTAACCTCACTTCCTTCGTTTAAAGATTGTTAAACACCTTGCTTCGTTCTATGATCATAGTTAGTAGCTCTGCTATGATGAAAATAACTGTAATAACTTCGGGATTGTTAAAAATTAAGGATGATCCTTAATCTAATCTTGAGAACCTGTTGGATCTTACCATATCTTATCATTTCCAGACTTGCAAGCGGACTTGGTTGGCACCGGTGATGCAGATAATAACATCCTGATACTACCTTTGGATTTGTTGAAATACGAGACGCACAAGAACGCTACAGACACCGTACTACGGCACTTTGGACAGGTAATAGGGATCTTAAGCTGAGAGGACGGCAACGAAGACGACACCCTGGGGGGGGGGGGGGACTCCAATATTTTTGGTCGGGGATGCTCGTCGTATCTATTAGGGGTTAAAATCACAGTTGAAAATATATTATCAAATGTATCATTTCCTGTAAACAATGTAATGGTAAATAAACTTGACTTGACTTGGGGTTCGGTCTCTTTTAGGGGTGATCGTGATCTTCAATAGATGGGTATCTTTTAGGGCCGAAAAATGTGTCCAAATTGTTTTGTCTCATGATGGTGCTTCTAAAAACCGTACAAGAAAGAGAGATTACTCGATAAGAAGACGACAAATTAGAAACCATAAAGGCAGCATTTTAGTCAAACACGGAAATTTATTGATGGGTATCTTTTACCTGTTACCTGTCTCCTTCAAATTATTTGAGCCACGCCATGTTTGGTATCTTTTAGGGGTGAAACTGAAAATTGGAGGGACGACTGACGACTATGGCAACCAGCCTTTAGTTTACGGTCTGGCGAGAACGTAAACGCGGAGATTGCGATTTTGTTACATTTTGTTTCATATGAAAGCAATTGGAAGTGGATTTGCTGTTCTCGAACTTAGAATGGAAAATTGTAAGCGTTTGATGACATTGGAAAAATCCTGGAAAAACCCGGAAACAAAATTTTAAGGCACGTTGTCGTCCTCGTTACCGTCGTCGCAGCTAAAGTCCCTAATGTGCTAGTGTCAGTCTATAAGTCTAAAGTTAGAGCAGCGCAGCACTGAACAGGGTCTCAATGTGGCTAGCCATGAAGCGTCTAAAGGCCTTTGTTATTATAAACAGCTAAAAAAGGACATACAAAGACGGGGGGGGGGGGGGGAGGGAGTCTCCCATATTTATGGGGCGGGGGTGCTCGTCGTACCTTTTAGGGTTTAAAATCAGGCCTCTGGTACCTTCAGGTAAAATTCGAAAACTTGCAAATTTTTTTCAGATAGGTACCTGTTAGAGGTCCGTTCTGGCAAATGTTGGCACTTGTTGGTAGCCTGAATTTCAGACGTATTTCCCTCGTAAAAAAAATACGAGAGAAAAATACTAGGAAAATATGTCTTGTTGGTACCTTTTAAGGGGTCAAAATCACTAAGCGACGCCATGTTTGTTACTTTTTAGGGGTAAAATCGAAAGTTCCCGACGACTGAGCACCCCGCCCCAAAAATAGCCCCCCCCCCCTGGATACAAAGTCTGCCGATAAATGTAGAAAACAAATAATTTTCATAGCCACACCAAGAAAAATTAGCCAAAACCACCATCGACTTGCCGACGCTGTAAGACTTCCTTATTAGGAAATCCCTTGCCTTATTTGGAAGGTCTGTAAGTATATAGCATTAAAAACTTGTCTCGAGAAACATCGTCAGTTATTATGTTCGCCATTTTGTTTTCTCGGGCCTGGGTCAAGATTTAGAAATCCCACAGGCAGCCCCGCGCACGGATTTCGGCTGTAGTGAGTCGGCAAGTCTGGACGGCAGTCTAGCAGCCCGTCAAAAAGCCCCAGGATTAGTGCAAAGAAGATAGCACAGACAAATGACGGAAAATTAGTATTATATTAACAATTATCCCCCGAAGGGGAGGTGAATAGTGGTGGATATATACGGAGACGCGAAGCGTCGAGGTATATATCCACCGCTAGGCACCGAGGGGGATATTTGTTTTAGTATATACCGTTTCCGGGAAACGTTGTCAGATAGATAGATAGTTTATTTAAAAAATCGCATTGCAGCCGTAGGCTGAATTACACAATTATTTACAAAAGAGACATAAAACTAATATATATACATGTCACCAAAAAAGCCTATATAAGCTTGAAGCGCAAAGGATAATGGGGGCATCTAAACTGCTACTGTTTGATCTGAATTCAGACAATTATCGCAATCACAGGTAAAATCATTAAATTTCAGCACATTTCTAAGCATGTTTCTTTCTAATATTTTACAGAAATTCAAATAAATATTTACCCATACTCCCTAGCGCACCAAGCTTTGGTGCTTTTACATGTGACAACGTACCCCGGAAACGCGAACGGTCTATACAAAATCAGTAGAATAAAAAATGGTGTTAAAAGATTCAAGACGCAGTTTCGCGCGCGAAAAGCGCCGCCATTTGAGAGTTTTTCAAAACAGTAAATACTGTTTGATATCTACTATTTAAGGAACCAATCAGAGCGCGCGAAAATGACTATTCACTGTTTCTCAGGACACTTTAAGTGTAAGGCATGGGTCTAACTACCCTGCGAGCAGTGATTTCCTCCTCTCTTAGGCCGGCGGCTTTGCAGGGTAGGGTCTAACAGCAAAAAAGGCTAAAAATATGATAAAAAATTCTGTAAGGAAGAGAAAATATCTAGCACAAACAGTTATTCGTTAAGGTTGTTCCTCAAGTTGGACACTTCTTTTGAAATATTTTGTAACCATGGTAACCGATTGCGTTACCTGGCAAAGCGTGACAAAGGCCTTTTTTGCTAAGCCACGGGAGGCATGCTAGATGAGTTTGGCGTTTTTTCAAATGTGGTTAATAATTTTGACTATCGGGTGTAAAATACAATTCAAATGAGGATGGCTGTCCAAGCAATTCTGATTTTGAGATAATGATAGGTATCAAATTACATACCAGCAAAAAACATGATCATCATTACAGTGTAATTAACATTTCCAGCCATCCTCATTTGATTTATTTGATGAGTACCACTTTGTTCTTCTATCACCAAAAAGTATAGCAAATATTATTTGTCTTCCTACCCTCCCGAAGAGGTTTATCCAAAAATCGATTTTAAGGTTTGTTGCTATGGAGACCAAATATGGTAAAGGTGGATCAGAATGCCAAATGCAATTATATTCAACAACTTCCATAAGCATATTTAAAATCATTGAGAGATAGACCACCCCCTTGGTTTTGCGTCCGCCATATTGGATTTACTTTGGACCCATGTACCCTGAGTTGGTATATACTAATTAATTTTATTCAACTGTAGATGCGAGAGCTCACTGTGACAGATAATTTTCTTCGCATTATGGTTTCAGGTTGACATACTCATAAACAATGCCGCGAATTTGTTTAGCGGGTACGTGGAAGATGTAACATTCGAACAAGAGATGAGTTCTATTAACACCAACCTGATCGGTACAATCTCCCTGACCAAGACAGTGCTACCTCATCTGATGAGCAGACAGCAGGGACACATCGCGGTTACAAACAGTGTAGCCGGGAAATGGGGTAAGGCGCTTCTTAATATTTTATACATCCGTTTTGGAAAATATACGCGTCCCTTTGTTTCGAACCGTAGCCCATACATTTCTTTGTAAAAAGTGACAAAGCGACGGCGAGCGCTTTTTCCCAAAACATGCTCATTCGTACCGCCAGGGGAAGGCCTACAACCCTATTAATCATAGATCACTAAATTGCGCTCGAAGCGAGTTGGCCATGCGGATAAAGAGGAAAATGTACAAAAGATTAACAAGCAACTCCAGACCCTATAACTTGCTATAAAACTGGTGAATGACTACCAGCTAAGTAACAGGGATTTGTAGCGAGATCAAAAGGCCCCCGACCGGGTAAGTAAACTGAAATCTTAGGTAATGAGATCCGAAGGCCATCTTGCCGAATAAAAATTGTGATATGAAGTTCGCTCTCTTCTATTCGCCGTATCGACAGCAAAATTATCCGTAAAACCGGCTGGCGACATCGTGTTGACAACGAAATGCTTCCTTCTCGGAAAACACATAATAGGCCATGTTCGAATTACGCTCCAATGCCTACAAACAATAACCTCAAGTCGAGGCTTTCTTCTGAAATACTGTAAATGTATTAGAACTTGGAGAAAGCCTCGATTTGAAGCTTTTGTCTTGTGAGCATTGGAGCGTAATTCGAACCTGGCCTATTGCATAATTTTCTGATGTTGTGATCAATGAGTTCATTCATTTTTCTGACAAAAACACTGGCCTTCGCACAATATGGACTTCGCAGCACGAAATGGACTCCAAACAAAATCACATGAAACACAGTTCGTTGAGCCTGTAATATTGTAGGTCGTCTTTTCTTCCCGATCCTATGACATGCACTAGACATATCTCTTCCTGTCCGTATGATGTCGAGACTCGTTTCATTACCAGTCCACCTAATTCCGCGGCCGCTCTTGACATGAAATCGAGGCCGAATAACAGTCTGTCCAAAATCTCTGAATCAAGCTGGCATCCTGACCCACGTGTGACTACTCGCGAATCATGGGATGCGACCCTGATGCGATTATTATGCGGTCGTCGACCGCAAATTTATTTTGATCCCTTCTTTCAGTTTTCTATTGTAGCTTGCTGAAAATTGACCAAATAAGAGCGCGTTATATCGTGTCTATGCTATATTTTACAAGCTGATCGAAGCTGAGTTCATGTTGCTATTTGTGTACCAGGTTTCTGACCACTGCTGCGTACTGCGCGGGCAAATACGGACTCAAGGTAAGCATCACGACACATTGCTAACACGGATTGGAGTGCAAAATAAAAACAATAACATGTATCAAAATGACCGCTGGTCCCCGGAGAGAGACTTGTTACAGGGGCTATTTTTCTTCTTCTAGGGTTGGTGTTGTCAAGCGGCGAGAGGTTTGTGCATAGTCATAAGTATTTATTTCATAGTCATTAGTATTCACTCCATAGTCATTAGTATTCATTTCATAGTCATTAGTATTCACTTCATAGTCATCAGTATTCACTTCAAAGTCATCAGTATTCACTTCATAGTCATCAGTATTCACTTCATAGTCATCAGTATTCACTTCATAGTCATTAATATTTACTTCATAGTCATTAGTATTCACTCCATAGTCATTAGTATTCACTTCATAGTCATTAGTATTCACTTCATAGTCATCAGTATTCACTTCAAAGTCATCAGTATTCACTTCATAGTCATTAGTATTTACTTCATAGTCATTAGTATTCACTTCATAGTTATTAGTATTCACTTCATAGTCATTAGTATTCACTTCATAGTCGTTAGTATGACCATAGTCATCAGTATTAACGTCTTTCGGATGAGACAATAGACCGAGGTCCCGTCTCGCCTTTCTACTCTACTCAGTTTCAGGGGGGACGTTAAAGAACCACTGGGGACGTAATAAACCCTCTGGCAGTGACCACCCTCAGTGTATGTGCTTATGACCGCTTGGCTGCCAGTGGCGCCGTGAGACTCAGCGTAATTCAGCTTTCGAGCTGAAAGTTCAGGGGAGTCGGTCGCTATATTATTATTATTATATTAGTATTCAATTCATAGTCAGTATTTACTTCATAGTCATTAGTATTCACTTCGTAGTCATCAGTATTCACTTCATAGTCATCAGTATTCACTTCATAGTCATCAGTATTCACTTCATAGTCATCAGTATTCACTTCATAGTCATCATTATTATATGGATGCCAGTGTTTTACCGGAAACTAAAACACTCGTATTTTCCATATCTTCACTAGTGAAAATATGAAAAAGTTATGTACCGAGTGTCCCGGATGTGCACGTTTGCAGTGTTGTTTTCCTGACTTCGTCTGCAGTGAAATCTCGCTCGGTCACTCGAGTTTTAAGCCACAAAACTAAGTTTTATTCTAGTTCTAAAGGGAAAAAAAACTTATTTCAACTATGGCAGAAAAAGCTACAGCAACACAAAAAGGGAATTAGTTCTTAACGACACTGGGAATCAGAAAGATTGAGGGAGCACAAATGAACACTTTCGACTTTATCAAGTGAGTTGTTGAATTTGTAATATTTTGCCGCTATGTCAATTCTAATCCATATAATAAAAAGAACATTACACGGTGGCTTGAAGATATGGATTTCATTTTCTCGTGTCAAAAACAATATTTTACTCACTCGCTGCGCTCGTTCGTAAAATATTGTTCTTGCCACTCGAAAATAAAATCCATATATCTTCGCGCCACCGTGTAATATCCTCTATGTATTCACTTCATAGTCATCAGTATTCACTTCAAAGTCATTAGTATTCACTTCAGACATTCGTATTGTTCTCCTGAAAGTCCCGAAGAAGAATAAAGAAAACCCAGGTGCAGTGAATACTAATGACACAGTGAATACTAATGACCATGAGCATATAAGCATGAATACTATTTACTATGTATCAGTGCCCTCGCCGCTTGATGCTTTAGTTACTATGGGCTAGGCGGCCGCTGTTTGGCTGAGTGGCATTTTTTTAAATGCAGGTTTTCCAATACGCTGTTACATTGTGATACCATGGGAGATGGACGCTCCTATGTATAACGGACTCCTGCTTTTGAATCGAAAGTGAGTGACACTTGCCAGATTCGATGACGTATCGATGACGTAACGATGAGTTATTTCTCTTTTGTGCAGGGGTATTTTGACGTCCTCCGTCTAGAGCTTCTTCCCTACAATATCACTGTATCGGTACACATAGTAGGAACGGTCTCCACCCCTGTTATTCCTAATCCAAAGACAGGCGTAAAAAAGGTATTTTTCATGTTAAACAACAACAAAAAACAGATTCGTAAATATTTAAAAATTAAGTATTATTTAGGGGATGCAGCTACTAGCTGCTTTTTCGAGATAACCACAGGTTGCCTTGTTCCATGTTGGACACTTGGCAATCGACAAATGACAAGTTTAGGTGGGAGGGAAAGTGTAGTTAGTTTCCTACAACATTGCTGTATCGGCAAACATGATAAAGGGTCACACCTCTTATAGTCCCAAAACCGGAAAAAAAAATGTATGAAACAGAAAAGTTGTACAAAATAACTGAAACGTTTTAACGTCAAATCTGGCCGAAAACAGAAACAAAAGCAAAAATGACGACCAAGAGTAATAATATCTGCAAGTTTTCGCAAAGATATGTGGAAAAGTATATTACACTTATTTCCTAACAAGGACGCAAGTCGACAGTATTTCATGAACGTTTATTGATAAGGTGGGATGGGACCAATGTTACTCTTACAACGATTACGCCGTCACATTTTGTTTGAATTCTTGATCAGCGCATTACCGAAGTGTTACCAGCTTCTGCCGACCACGTGAAACCCTTGACAGAAGTTCGGTGCGTCCAGCTTATGGTTACCGCCATCATTAATAATCTTGACGAGCCCTGGATATCACGACATCCAATGCTGAAGTTCACGTATATCAGTCAGTATTTCCCTGGGATTTACCAATGGTAAGTAAACACATGGAACTCGCATCCATAGAGCATAAAGAGATACAATGATCTCTCGAGACAGACTCACCGATAGTTATGATGATGATAAGGATGATGATGATGTGACGATGATAGTGATGTTATTCTTAAAATGAAAGGAGAGATGGTGTATTGGAATTGGCTTGGTACATGGCTAATACAACAGTATTATAAATAATCAAGTCAAAGTCAAGTCAAATTTATTATGCCTTAAATATCTACATTTTTTAATTTTTGTTTTGTTTTTATTTACAGGTATTCTAAAACAATCCAGCTCGACTGGATTCTCCAGTTCTTCGACATGTTCGACCAAGCTCCTTAGAAGCACTTCCAGTGTGTCGCTTGGATGCCGATTCCAGATGATGATTCCATTGTTCGAGCCCATTGCACACGGTCGGGCCGCCTGTGTCGTGCGGTCAAGGGACTGGGCCTATGAGTCCTGGATGATATGTTGATTTTTATCAGTGCATTAACATGGATTGTAATTCGCGCAACTCGGACAACTTTGCATTTCTAATTCAACTCGCATTGCTTGTATTTCATGGCAATTCATTGTAGTACTCGCATATCAGATTAAAATTGTGTTTAATAAAGCTGGACGTTAGAACGCTACAACAAGCAATGCATTCAAATTTCAAAATCGCAATTGGTCATTTCTGAGAGTATGAAATGAAAGATCTGAATAAGTAGGCTTTAAATTTGAAAAATTTTCGAGATAGCTTAATCCATATGGGAATTTATGGGCTTTCAAAGTTTCAATTTTCCGCCATTTTGTTCTATTTTTAGTAACAAAATGGCGGAAATTCCAAACTTCAAAACATCATATCTCCAGAAGGGAATAAGGTATTTTAAAATGGTTTTCATGAATTTTAATAAGCATTGATGACGTCATTTTCCCGCCAAAAAAACCGTTAAATTGAAGATACTCAGGTTACCTTTAGATTTCAGAGGAAAGCTTTTTCAAACACTGACGATAGAACCAAATATTACTAGTTATTTTTTTTAGTTCATTTGTATATAATTTGACTTTAGATTTCCCCCGCCCTCCACAACCCCATATATTTGGGGCGGGGGGTCATATATTTGGGGCGGGGGTGCTCGTCGTACCTTTCAGGGTTTAAAATCAGGCCTCTGGTGCCTTAAGGTAAAATTCGAAAACTTGCAATTTTTTTCAGATAGGTACCTGTTAGAGGTCCGTTCTGGCAAATCAAGCAAATCGACACTTGTTGATAGCCTGAATTTCAGACGTACTTTCGATTCCCTCGTAAAAAAATACAAGAGAAAATTGCGAGGGAACTTGGTAACTTTTAGGGGTCAAAATCAACTAAGCGACGCCATATTAGGTACCTTTTAGGGGTAAAATCGAAAGTTCCCGACGAGCACCCCCGTCCCAAAAATATGTGAGTCCCCCCCCCCCCTGGACTTGTGTGACATGTGAGCGTAGCTAGAAACGAGTTTGTTTGTCTAGCATCATTCATGTGATCATGGCTCGTGGCTTGACCTAGCCGTGCTAGTAGCATCATTCATCTGATCATGGCTCGTGGCTTGACCCTAGCCGTGCTAGTAGCCGGATTCTCTATTGCATTTTCAGGTCTTGTGTATTTTCTCGGTCGCTATCAGGATGCAGACCTTACTCTGCATTTCTATGAACACTTTGGTGCCTCACCAGACACAGTGTTACGTGGTAAAGTCGTGTGGATTGTCGGAGCCTCGAGCGGCATCGGTGAACACTTGGCTTATGAGTTCGCTAAACACGGCAGCAAACTGGTGCTGTCCGCAAGAAGGGTCAAAGATCTACAGAGAGTTAAACACCATTGTATGGGTGAGTTTAGAGTGACCCGTCCACAACAGGGAAAGCTCTTGTTTCTTTACATCCAAGTACAACGCTTCGTGACAATGCGATTTCTCTCTCTTGATGCCATTTACTAGAGACTTTCGAGAAACAACAGGCAGTGTTATTAAATTGTTTTTGAAATTGAGACCACTTATTTTTCTTTGTTCCGGCTTTTACTTTTGACCTGGCGGTATTTCTGCTGTTATGGAAGTCAAAATAAACACAACTTCTTATAAAGAATAAATACGCCAGGTCGATATGTGGGATTATTAATCTCTTATGCGTTTTGGGTTGCCTTATCTCTGTGATCTGTCTGTACCTGTTTCTGTGAGGTACCTTTTTTCAGACCTCTTTGGAAAACAGATTAACCTGTTATTAAAACTTCAAGGACTTTTCACTGAGCGCCAGAATTTGAATCTCAACGCTTATAATGATATGCAGTTTGATAAAATCAAATGCGTTAAAGAAATGTAGTAAGAAATGCATCTAACTGAAATGTGTCATTTGATAACCGCGACCTGCTAGCGTTTGAACTCTCCTCCCCCCCCCAAGGGATAATAGATGTCTCGATCTAGCCTCGTCTCTAGGCCACTTGGGGGGCCTGCAACGCTTTGCCTGGCTACAACATCATTGGCTTTTGCTGCCCAAAATTTGAACGTAATGAGATATTAGCGAGCGATCTGCCAAGCCGTACTCCTTGTCAGCTGCGGCCGCCTCTTTGAATTTAAAGCGGATTAGTTGAGTAAGCAGGGGCCGGATCCAGGTGTGCGTTTCTGGAAATTTGAATAGCAAGATTTGCCAATAGGGCTGTTAGAGCCAAGTATTTTATATAAGGACGACTCCATTATTAAATGTCAAGTGTCCCGGAAGCAGAGGGACGGTAAAGAACCGCGAGGACTGTCGGAAGTTGCCCAATCTCAGTGTCACAGAACTCACCATACACGCGCTCATGTTTATACAACTGGTTTCTATAGGATGAGTTATCCAAAATGTAAAGCGCTTTGAGCTGTGAGGATAAGCGCTATATAAGCACAGTTACTTTTTTTAAATTTGCCATTTTAAACCATTTTTGTATTGCATCGGGGAGTGGTGGTGGTGGTGTTGGTGTTGGGGGGGGGGGGGAGGGTGGGGGGGTGAGTCCGCACCCAACGAACCATCAGTGGTCCCGCCACTGGACCAATGGGTAGCCTGGGAACAAGGCTAGTTCTGATCTTACAACAGGTTCTCAAGAGGCCATGGCTGAAGGGATAACTCAGAAGTGGGTGATTAATAATTCTTAAGGGCCGTTCACACGAGGCGATTTCAGCTGCGATCTGAGGTGCGATTTCTGTGGCGATCTCATGGCGATGTCATATCGCGCGGTGTGAACGGCCGGCGATCTTATGGCGATTTCACTTGCGATGTCGCCGCGACGTCGCAGGCGTTTTGAACATGTTCAAATTCCACTGCGATGAGGGTGCGATTTCTTCAGATCGCAAACAAACTGACAAATATCGCAAAGCCAAATCGCCGGCCGTTCACACCGCGCGATATGAGATCGACGATCGCCGCAAAAATCGCACCTCAAATCGCAACTAAGATCGCGCCGTGTGAACGGGCCTTTAGGCTTCACGGTGGGTTCTGGGGCTGTTCTTTTTTTGGGGGGGTTTCGGAGTTAACCTGAATTTCAGCCGTTTATTCCTGCACTCCAAAAGTGCAGAGAGAAAAGACGAGTGTTCATTTTCTTCTTCTTCTTCCTCGTAACCTTACTTCCTTCGTTTAAATATTGTTAAACACGTTGCTTCGTTCTATGATCATAGTTAGTAGCTATGCTATGATAGAATGAAGATAACTGTAATAACGTCAGGATTGTTAGCAATTAAGGATGATCCTTAATCTAATCTTGAGAACCTGTTGGATCTTACCATATCTTATCATGTCCAGACTTGCAATCGGACCTAGATGGCACCGGTGATGAAGATAATAACATCCTGATACTACCTTTGGATTTGTTGAAATACGAGACGCACAAGAACGCTACAGACACCGTACTTCGGCACTTTGGACAGGTAATAGGGACCTTAAACTGAGAGGACGGCAACGAAGACGACATCGGGGGGGGGGGGGGGGGGGGGGGGGGGGGGGGGGCTCCCATATGTTTTGGTCGGGGATGCTCGTCGTATCTTTTAGGGGTTAAAATCACAGTTGAAAATATCTTATCAAATGTACTCATTTCCTGTAACAATGTAATGTTAAATAAACTTGACTTGACTTGGGGTTCAGTCTCTTTTAGGGGTGATCGTGATCTTCAATAAATTTTGGGAGATTGGTATCTTTTAGGGCCGAAAAATGTGTCCAAATTGTTTTGTCTCATGATGGTGCTTCTAAAAACCGTACAAGAAAGAGAGATTACTCGATGAGAAGACGACAAATTAGAAAACATAAAGGCAGCATTTTAGTCAATCACGGAAATTTATTGATGGGTATCTTTTACCTGTAACATGTCTCCTTTGCGACTACTTGGCACATTAGGCCTCGTCTTTTAGGGTATCTTTTAGGGTAACAAATTATTTGAGCCACGCCATGTTTGGTATCTTTTAGGGGTGAAACTGAACATTGGAGGGACGACTGATACGACTATAATATGGCAACCAGCCTTTAGTTTTACGGTCTGGCGAGAACGTAAACGCGGAGATTGCGATTTTGTTACATTTTGTTTCATATGAAAGCAATTGGAAGTGAATTTACTGTTCTCGAACTTAGAATGGAAAATTGTAAGCGTTTGATGACATTGAAAAAATCCTGGAAAAACCCGGAAACAAAATTTTAAGCCACGTTGTCGTCCTCGTTGCCGTCGTCGCAGCTGAAGTCCTTAATGTGCTAGTGTCAGTCTACAAGTCTAAAGTTAGAGCAGCGCAGCACCTGAACAGGGTCTCAATGGGGCTAGCCATGAAGCGTCTAAAGGACTTTGTTATTATAATCAGCTAAAAAAGGACATACAAAGACGGGGGAGGGGGGAGTCTCCCATATTTATGGGGTCGTACCTTTTAGGGTTTAAAATCAGGCCTCTGGTACCTTAAGGTAAAATTCGAAAACTTGCAAAAAAAATTTCAGGTAGGTACCTGTTAGAGGTCCGTTCTGGCAAATCAAGCAAATCACACTTGTTGGTAGCCTGAATTTCAGACGTACTTCCCTCGTAAAAAAAGTACGAGAGAAAAATACGAGGAAAATACTTGTTGGTACCGTTGGTACACGACGCCATGTTTGTTACTTTTTAGGGGTAAAATCGAAAGTTCCCGACGACTGAGCACCCCGCCCCAAAAATAGCCCCCCCCTGGATACAAAGTCTGTCGATAAATGTAGAAAACAAATAGTTTTCATAGCCACACAAGAAAATTAGCCAAAACCACCGTCGACTTGCCGACGCTGCAAGACTTCCTTATTAGGAAATCCATTACCTTATTTGGAAGGTCTGTAAGTATATAGCATTAAAAACTCGAGAAACATCGTCAGTTATTAGTTTGCCATTTTGTTTATCTAGGGCCTGGGTCAAGATTTAGAAATCCCACAGGCAGCCCCCCCGCGCACGGATTTCGGCTGTAGTGAAAAAAAAAAACAACCGACATAAGACCTTTTTCCAAAGATAACACTAATCTGAGTTGAAATCCAAAGACAGGCCGGGAAGTCATTCAGTGGTCGGCAAGTCTGGACGGCAGTCTAGCAGCCCATCAAAAAGCCCCAGGATTAGTGCAAAGAAGATAGCACAGACAAATGACGGAAAACAAGAGTGGATTCTTTCCCTACTGTATTTATCCACATCACAGTCAGAAAAGTGTCTATTTTTAGATTTGAGTTTCGCGCGCGAAAGTATTCGAATGCTCAGGCTCGAATGCTCGTATTCCCAATACACAACAAAATAGAGAATATCCTACCTTATCTTTGCGATTTTAGCGGTTTTTCATTGATCTGCGATGTAATTTTAGGCTGGATCTCACAACTGTTCGCGTGGCGAGAAAGTGGGAACCCTGTGGATGACGAATTTTCGCGGGCATCCTAGTTCTAAAAATAGACACTTTTCTGACTGTGATTCGGGCGTACATAGTAAACATGGAAACTCTTGGTAATCCACTCTTGCGGAAAATTAGTATTATATTTAACAACTATCCCCCGAAGGAGAGGTGAATAGTGGTGGATATATACGGAGACGCAAAGCGTCGAGGTATATATCCACCGCTAGGCACCGAGGGGGATCGTTGTTTTAGTATAAACAAAATCAGTAGAATAAAATATGGTGTTAAAAGATTCAAGACGCAGTTTCGCGCGCGAAAAGCGCCGCCATTTTGAGAGTTTTTTTCAAAACAGTAAATAGTGTTTGATAACTACTATTTAAGGAACCAATCAGAGCGCGCGAAAATGACTATTCACTGATTTGGTACGTATATACTAATTAATTTTATTCAACTGTAGATGCGAGAGCTCACTGTGACCAAATGATTTTCTTCACATTATGGTTTCAGGTTGACATACTCATAACAATGCCGCGAATTATTTGAGCGGGTACGTGGAAGATGTAACGTTCGAACAAGAGATGAGTTCTATTAACACCAACCTGATGGGTACAATCTCCCTGACCAAGACAGTGCTACCTCATCTGATGAGCAGACGGCAGGGACACATCGCGGTTACAAACAGTGTAGCCGGGAAATGGGGTAAGGCGCTTGTGAATCCAAGTATTATTATTTATACATCCGTTTTGGAAAATATACGCATCCCTTGTTTCGAACCGTAGCCCATATTTCTTTGTAAAAAGTGATAAAGCGACGGCGAGCTCTTTTTCCCAAAACATGCTCATTCGTACCGCCAGGGGAAGGCCTATTGTTCTTTTGACAAATTCGATAACAAGGGCGTAGCCAGGGGGGGCAGGGGGGCCGGCCCCCCCTTTCTCGGGAGATTTTCCCATACATTTACTGTATTTGCTCTAGGAAATTTGAACATTTTCGTCCATGTTTTCACTATCCGGCCCCCCCTTCAGAAATTCCTGGCTACGCCGCTGGATAATGAGATGCAAACCCTTACATTTCGTCGAGTGCAACGCATGGCTGTGGAGCCACGTGGTAATATGTCAGTGCTATTTAAGAAATAGCTTCGCCCAAATGTTGCTCAGAAATGAAAAGAACATGGATCCAGCTAAATTTGAGGTGTGAGATATCCGGGATCCAGAGTGTGGGATCCGGGATCCATGGGTCGGGATCCGGGATACAAAACTTCTGTGGATTCCTTGTTCATGGGCCGAAAGCCTTGCTGCAATCCAACCATACATAACCATCATAGATCACTAAATTGCGCTCGAAGCGAGTCGGTCATACGGATAAAGAGCAAAATGTACAAAGATTTCACAAGCAACTCCAGAGCCTATAACTTGCTATAAAACTGGTGAATGACTACCAGCTAAGGAAAAAGGGGGTTTGTAGCGAGACCCAAATGCCACCCAGCCAAATAACTGAGAACTGTAGCGAGATCCAAAGGCCCCCGACCGGGTAAGTAAACTGAAATCTTAGGTAATGAGATCCGAAGGCCATCTTGCCGAATAAAAACTGATATGAAGTTCGCTCTCTTCTATTGGCGCCGTATCGACAGCAAAATTATCCGTAAAACCGGCTGGCGACATCGTGTTGACAACGAAATGCTTCCTTCTCGGAAAACACATCATTGCATAATTTTCTGATGTTGTGATTAATGAGTTCATTCATTTTTTCTGACAAAAAACACTGGCCTTCGCACAAAATGGACTTCGCAGCACGAAATGGACTCCAAACAAAATCACACGAAAACACAGTTCGTTGAGCCTGTAATATGTAGGTCGTCTTTTCTTTTCCGATCCTATGACATGCGCTAGTTACCATATCTCTTCCTGTCCGTATGATGTCGAGACTCGTTTCATTACCAGTCCACCTAATTCGTTCGTGAGATCGAGGCAGTTTCATTACCATTCCACCACGGCCGCTCTTGACATGAAATCGAGGCCGAATAACTGTCTGTCCAAAATCTCTGAATCAAGCTGGAATCCTGACCCACGCGTGACTACTCGCGATGGGATGCGACCCTGATGCGATTAGTATGCGGTCTTCGGCCGCAAATTTATTTTTAATCCTTTCTTTCAGTTTTCTATTGTAGCTTGCTGAAATTCGTAGCTTGCTGAAAATTGACTAAATAAGAGCGCGTTATATCGTGTCTATGCTTTATTTTACAAGCTGATCGAAGCTGAGTTCATGTTGCTATTTTGTGTACCAGGCTTTCTGACCACTGCTGCGTTATGCGCGGGCAAATACGGACTCAAGGTAAGCATCACGACACATTGCTAACACTGATTGGAGTGCAAAACAAAAACAAAAACATGTATCCAAAATGACCGCTGGTGCCTGGAGAGAGACTTGTAACACTTTTCTAGGGTTGGTGTCTAGGGTGGCGAGAGGTTTGTGCATAGTCATAAGTATTCATTTCATAGTCATTAGTATTCACTCCATAGTCATTAGTATTCACTTCATAGTCATTAGTATTCACTTCATAGACATTATTATTCAATTCATAGTCATCAGTATTCACTTCAAAGTTTATAAGTATTCACTTCATAGTCATCAGTATTCACTTCATAGTCATCAGTATTCACTTTATTGTCATTAGTATGCACTTCATAGTCATCAGTATTCACTTCAAAGTAATTAGTATTCACTGCAAAGTCGTTAGTATTCACTTCAGACATTCGAATTGTTCTCCTGAAAGTCCCGAAGAAATATAAAGAAAACCCAGGTGCAGCACAGTGAATACTAATGACCATGAGCATATAAGCATGAATACTATTTACTATGTATCAGTGTCTTCGCCGCTTGATGCTTTAGTTACTATGGGCTAGGGGGAGCAAATGGCGGCCGCTGTTTGGCTGAGTGGCATTTTATAAAATGCAGGTTTCATTTTCCAATACGCTGTTACATTGTGATACCATGGGAGATGGACGCTCCTATGTATAACGGACTCCTGTTTTTGAATCGAAAGTGAGTGACATTTGCCAGATTCGATGACGTATCGATGACGTAACGATGAGTTATTTCTCTTTTGTGCAGGGGTATTTTGACGTCCTCCGTCTAGAGCTTCTTCCCTACAATATCACAGTATCGGTACACATAGTAGGAGCGGTCTCCACCCCTGTTATTCCTGACCCAAAAACAGGCGAAAAAAAGGTATTTTTGATGTTAAACAACAACAAAAACAGATTCATAAATTTAAAAATTAAGTATTATTTAGGGGATGCAGCTAGCTGCTTTTTCGAGATAACCACAGGTTGCCTTGTTCCATTGTTGGACACTTGGCAATCGACAAATGACAATTTTAGGTGGGAGGGAAAGTGTAGTTAGTTTCCTACAACATTACTGTAAACATGATAAAGGCAAACATGATAAAGGGTCACACCTTATAGTTTTCTTGTCCCAAAACCGGAAAAAAATGTATGAAACAGAAAAGTTGTACAAAATAACTGAAACGTTTTAACGTCAAATCTGGCCGAAAACAAAAACAAAAGCGAAATGACGACCAAGAGTAACAATATCTGCAAGTTTTCGCAAATATATGTGGAAAAGTATATTACACTTATTTCCTAACAAGGACGCAAGTCGACAGTATTTCATGAACGTTTATTGATAAGGAGGTGGGATGGGACCAATGTCACGCTTACAACGATTCACATTTTGTTTGTTGTTGCTCAGCGCATTACCGAAGTGTTACCAGCTTCTGCCGACCACATGAACCCGCTGACAGAAGTTCGGTGCGCCCAACTTATGGTCACTGCCATCATTAATAATCTTGACGAGCCCTGGATATCACGACACCCAATGCTGAAGTTCACGTATATCAGTCAGTATTTCCCTGGGATTTACCAATGGTAAGTAAACACGTGTGCATCTCATAGAAATTACTAGCATAGCATAGCATAGCATATCACTAATAATCTTGACGAGCCCTGGATATCACGACATCCAATGCTGAAGTTCACGTATATCAGTCAGTATTTCCCTGGGATTTACCAATGGTAAGTAAGCACGTGTGCATCTCATAGAAATTACTAGCATAGCATAGCATAGCATATCATTAATAATCTTGACGAGCCCTGGATATCACGACACCCAATGCTGAAGTTCACGTATATCAGTCAGTATTTCCCTGGGATTTACCAATGGTAAGTAAGCACGTGTGCATCTCATAGAAATTACTAGCATAGCATAGCATATCATAGCATATCATTAATAATCTTGACGAGCCCTGGATATCACGACACCCAATGCTGAAGTTCACGTATATCAGTCAGTATTTCCCTGGGATTTACCAATGGTAAGTAAGCACATGGAACTCGCACCCTTAGAGCACAAAGAGATACAATGATCTCTCGAGACAGACTCACCGATAGTTATGATGATGATAAGGATGATGATGATCATCATGATGATGTGACGATGATAGTGATGTTATTCTTAAAATGAAAGGAGAGATGGTGTATTGGAATTGGCTTGGTACATGGCTAATACAACAGTATTATAAGTATTCAAGTCAAGTCAAGTCAAATTTATTATGCCTTAAATATCTACATTTTTTTACATTTTTTGTTTTTATTTACAGGTATTCTAAAACAATCCAGCTCGACTGGATTCTCCAGTTCTTCGACATGTTCTACCAAGCTCCTTAGAAGCACTTCCAGTGTGTCGCTTGGATGCCGAGTCCAGATGATGAGCCCATTGCACACGGTCGGGCCGCCTGTGTCGTGCGGTCAAGGGACTGGGCCTATGAGTCCTGGATATTATGTTGATTAATATGGATTGTAATTCGCGCAACTCGGACAATTTTGCATTTCTAATTCAACTCGTCGTATTGCTTGTATTTCATGGCAATTCATTGTAGTACTCGCATATCAGATTAAAATTGTGTTTAATAAAGCTGGACATTAGAACGTTTAACCGTAACTGGGGTTTGCTATATGCTATTGAGTTTGCAAAATGCTTAAATGAGCTGGTTTGTCTGCTAAGCACGTCAGAGGTCGGTCGTACAAGGAGTCCACTTAAAAACTATTTTCTAAAACTCCAGGAAAATGCGTTAGACTTCCGTTTTGTAATTTTCGCAGTGATTTATTGTTATTTTGGTTATCCTTCCTGTTTTTAGTCCTATGCATGAACTGAACACGCGGCAATCCAAACTCTGCCAAGCGTTAAAACTCAAATCAACATTGCTTTCTCTCGCTCCAAGAAATTGTCATAGACACATTTACTAGTAAAATGCAGGATACGATTACGTAGTCTTTAATCAGTTTGTCGGGCCTAATGTATTTCTTTTTGTCCGCAAATTACATGATCAGTTGTGATAACTTTGCATCCACTAATCAGGATTCCGAACGCCGAGGGTAATTTTGAATTTGCTTTCGACACAAGCAAATCTGTAATGAGTCGATTTCTATCTTTTCCACGAATATTCGTCATTTTAGATTTCTTGCTTTAGGAACACGACGGTTATCTTCGTGCTGTGAAGCTGCAAGAGCAGCTCTCCCTCGGGGCGGCAAAGGATTCTTGATACTCAGGTTACCTTTAGATTTCAGAGGAAAGCTTTTTCAAACACTGACGATAGAACCAAATATTATTAGTTTTTTTTTAGTTCATTTGTATATAATTTGACTTTAGATTTCCCCGTCCCTCCACAGCCGAGAATTTTTGCATGTCAAAACTTGTCCGATCTCGCACAGTGAATAAGATACTTGTGTCCCGGGGGGAGGGACAGGCCTCTGGTACCTTTAGGTAAAATTCGAAAACTTGCAATTTTTTTCAGATAGGTACCTGTTAGAGGTCCGTCCTGGCGAATCAAGCAAATCACACTTGTTGGTAGCCTGAATTTCAGACGTACTTCCCTCGTAAAAAAAATACGAGAGAAAATTACTAGGGAAAATACGTCTTGTTGGTAACTTTGGGACCGGTCATAAATTAGAGGGGGGGGGGGGGGGGGGGGAGGGCTGGTGCATTTTTATTTTGGTCTACATGTTTTTGGGAAACCCTCCCCTGACAAGATGCACGAAAAATGTTGGCCCTCCCAAATGCGGTGACATATTTAATGATGACCCCCCCCCCCCATTATTCACTAAATATAGATTTGGAAAAATATATACATTTTATTAGCTGTTTAAATCTACTTTTCATGTTATAATAGCAGTGCAAGATTTGATGTATTCATACCCGAAAGTTACTTTTACATATAGACATTATATAGTACATTACTTTGCTTAAATCCCAGATAATAATTATCTTGCCAGGTTGAGTATTACTTACATTGTCATTGGTAAATCTAGTGAGATCCTAGGGTCGTAGCAAGCCTGCAAAAACTCTAAACTGGGGGGGAGGAGGAGGGCACAACACATCAGCAACTCAAGGCAGCATTTTAATAAGGGAAAGTTAAAATTCTCTTGCGTGCGGAGCGCGCCGAAAATTTAGAGACCAGCATGTGAAATTTCCGCATGTTTGGGGGAACTTTGATATGCAGGGTGCAAAATCGGGAGTTTTAAGGATTGATGGGGGAAAAACTGGCCCTATAAGCACTACGGCCATGTATTACCCAAACAACGTTTGCGTAAAAAATAATGACCCTCCCTTTATCATTTGCACCAAATTTGTTGACCCTCCCTTTTTCACCTGCATGAAAATTAGAGGCCCTCCCCATATTTGCACCAGCCCTCCCCCCCCTCTAATTTATGACCGGTCCCTAATCGCAGGCTTACGCTAATATTTATTTATGAAAAAACTTTATCACAGCTGATACGGCTGATAGTAATAGTGATACAAAGTGATCAAGCATAAGCTCGTACCTCCAAGTATTAAAGAAAGGAAATCGCTGGGTTTTTTTACGACCTTACACCATATTTAAGATAACAGGATTTACCAAAAAAATAAAACTGAAAATTCCCCGCCCCCGGGCTAGCAAAAATGCAAAATACCCCATGGCGGGGAACACAAAAAGCGGAAAAATGCCCCACCCCCGGGACGAGAAAAAGACGGTAAGATTCCATCAACTCTGCGTGACAAAGCTTCACAACAAAAACTTCAACTCCATTTATACTGTCCGAGCATTTATAATTCGTTTCAGTAAATGTACTTTAGTTTTCTCGTCTTTGAACGAGTTCTCATTTCACTGAAAGTGAGACAAAATTTAAATAAAGAAGTGAAACTAAGGTATAAGTACTACAATATCGGTAGACATTCCTAGTTCGCCGTTGTAGTTTCTGCAAATTCTCTCCGGAATCTCTCAATGCGAAATTTACCTTTATTCTATTTGCAGAGCAACTATTTCACAGTTATGTTACTTGACTTTTTGCGAAATTTGAACTCTTTTATAGTGTCAATTCATTTTTATGTTTTTCCACTGAGACGAAATTGCGAAATCTGTTTCTTCTCTATAGAAGACGTTAACTGCGAAATGTGCAAATGTGTCTTCCCCAAACGTGGTTATACGGGCCATGCTCTGCATTATATTTTATGTGGCGTTATTTTCTGTAACTGGGACTTTGTAACTGCCAAACGATAGTTATTGTAACTGGTGTTGTAGTGGCGCAAAACCCGGCGCGCTTGAGATGAGAAAACCAAAATTCCCCACCCCCCTCCCCTGGGGAAAAACAATTCCCGACCCTGGGGCCAGCAAAATTTTCAAAATTCCCCCCCAGGGAAGGCAGTGGTGCGCAAATGCCCCACGGTGTCCCGGGGGGGGGGGGGGGGATGGTCACCGCTGGAATTGACTGATACATAAGGGACAGAAGATAATGCACAAAATTTGTGATATTTACAAGGCCTTAGAAGAAGAGGGACAGTTTTTTTTTCCATGTGAATGTTTCTTCTTTTTAAAAAAATGACCATAGCAAATAATAAATAACTTACAGTCATCACAATCAACACTATGGTCTTTCTTGGGTGTGTTTTTTGCATGCTTTTAACAGCAGATAACCAGAGACAAGATGCAGTTAATAACTGGGCTAGTGTTTTCAGGAAGTAACACTTGTCACTTCAGATATGCTATTTCAAACTAATTAAGGCAGATAGCTGAAATTCCTTGCTGCCCCTTTGAAAAGTCTTTTCTGTAAACAAATATAATGACCAGTCTTGGGGAAATGTGTGCTGACTTTGAGGACTTGTCAAGTTGGTGCAGAGTTTTTCATGTATGAAATTTACCATTTACGGATCTTTTTGGGAACAAGAATTTGGCATGGAAATTTAAAGTAGGGATATTCTGCCATATAGCAAAACCAAGACTTCAGTGTTACTCCCTCTGTCAAAGCATGTTGCAGATAAATGATGAAGAAATAGGCAAAGCATTATTATCATAAACATGTTCTTGTTTTACCTTCTTGATAAACAATCACATCTGGATTGACTTGAAAGGGATGGGTTTTGTTTTCAATTTTGGTTTTATTTTCACTTTTGGAATTTTTTGGGTATGCCTGGTTCAGCTTGCCAAAAGGGATGTTCAACTTTGTAGGGGGAAGTACATCCAAATTTGTGGCCAGTATGTGAAATGAAGAATAACATGAAAGGGAAATGTCTCTAGACTGCAAAAATGCTTTCCATCTTGTTGAGACCAGAGAAAAGACAAGACCCATGAATTAAGCATTTCCTTGATTGGAAAAGCCTGCATATGCTACATTTAGCTCTTTAACATTAGAATGGAGCTACTGCAAAACAAGAGTAATAATAATTGAAATTTGTGACCTTAAAGGGGCACTCGCACGTTTAGAATTAGACTGATTTTTTAAATTAATCACCAAAAATCAAACTAATAGTCCAGGTTTGACCATTTTTAACTTAAGTGTTAAGAGGAAATCCATTTAGAGATCGAGCAATTTCAAGCTATGGTGGATAAAATCTTGTACCAGAGCAATATCAAAGATATTCAAATTCTGTTTGCATTTTCTTAAAGTTAGAGATGTTACTCGATAACTGTAATAACACCAAAAACAAATTCCCATGGGAGCCTGTAAAAATAATTTTTAAAGATGAAAAAGGTAGGGCAAACACCCAGAAAAAAACTGTCAATTTCCTTTCACTACCATTTCCCAGTGTTTTGTAGGAACTTTGAACTTCGTTTTCAGTGTTTGGTGTTGTTAGGAACGGATTCTTTTCACAAGATATTGAAAACAGACTCAAGAAAGTTTGCAATACAATGCAAATGATCTTGGTACAAGATTTTTGTCCAATGCTTACTCAAACTGCTGGTGGATTCCTTCTTAAATCAATACAAAACTATAGTGTCTTTATCTATTATCAAGATGCTGGAATGGATGATTCCAGCTATAAGCGTGTGCACTCTTCTTTATTCGGCAATGCCGAAGCCCACAACTACCAGCATACAGCACACACTTTCTTAACAGTTTGTTTGACAAATGTCCCACATCTACCGACATGCAACGCGCACATGCGTTATAGCTGGTCCATTGGATTGTGATTTCAATTATTTGCTTGTCTGGCAAGCGTGCAAGTGCCCCTTTTAAACCCTCCTTTCAAATTCAGACAGAGACCAAATCAACTAACAGTGTTTACATCTTGTTGTCACCCAATTCAAAGGTGGTGATTCCTTTGGGTGGTTACAATAGCAAAGTGGCCATGATGATTTCTGCCCCGAAACTTAAAACAAATTGCAGTTCGAAAAACATCCAAGAGTATTAAGGAGCTTCTTCAGACATTCTTCTATAAATGAGTGAAGCTTTGAGCCTCTGGTAAGCAGGGTAGATAATGCGTAAACATTGAAAAAATTATTTTAGATTTAAAAAATTCTTTTTTCAAGGATTTTTTTTTAGTCCAAGGACTATAAAGGGCCCCAAGAGTACAATAAATATTCAGAACTTTCAAAGCTTTCCAGGAAGCAGATGAACCCAATAGTTATGTAGCCTAGTGAAACTTGGTTGCACTAGCCTAAGACTTGCAAAAACTATGCACTTCAATAAACAAGTGAGTTTGCCCAGGCAACTTAGTGTAACCACATGCAATTAACAGTGCCAGATTTAGGGGGTTCATTGGGTACCTGTACACCATCTTTGAGTTGATATTTTACAGGAAATGTATGTTCTACATTTAAGTGCACACAATTTTTTAAGCCACATGTTTTATATATTGTGCACCCCTTTCTGGATCCACCACTGATTAATGTTATGGGTTTTCTAATTCACATGGACTATAACAAATGTTATCACACAAGTTTTCACCCATCATTTATTTGTATCTGTGGAGACTCAAAAGTAAACTGTAGTCCCCTTTGGATCTGTACATAGTACCAACAAATATATACAAGAAACTGTCATGGCATTGTGCACTCAAGTTATGTTTAGCTCAATTATTACTGTATGTACGAAGCAACAAGAAAAAGGTCACACAGTACGACAGTCACAATGTAAACACCTATAGTCGTATGTCTTCGAGGATTAAAATAAATGAGACCGCAAAGCCAAAGGATGGAGACAACACTTTCTTTTAAGTCTATTAGAAGTCTTTTCGTTTATAGACAACAGCTTTGCTGTAACCTCGGAGTACACTAGGTAGATAGATGACATAGATTGCAAAATCCTCCGTACAACAGTAAATCCATAGGGCTAAAATATCCAGATCACCATAGCTTGTAGGCTTCAATACTTCTCTAAATAGTCTTAGCGTTCACTGACGTGCCCAGATCATTGGTCCAGTGTTCTGCAGATGCTCTAGCCTGAATTTCAGTCGTCTTTTCTTCCTACACTCCGGACGTTGCAATTCAGGCTACAGATGCTCGTGATTTGTGAATAGTCTTTAAATGATGCTCGATTCCTTCAGGAGAAGAGGTTGATAAAGTACCTGTGCAATTCTAACGTTGACATGGGGACCATTGGAACAGAAAACAACAGTAAAACGGCCCAATTTCGTCCTTAAACCATTTCCCGCTAAATCAATCCGCCATGTTGTCCGCCATTTTGTTTTGTAATCTGCCAGTCGTTAATTTTTCTGCGACCTTCCCATAATCCTTTGCGCGCCTGTCAAGTAACGCAATATCGGCAACAGCCGAGTCTGTGTGATCATGGCTCGTGGCTTGACCCTAGCCGTGCTAGTAGCCGGATTCTCGATTGCATTTTCAGGTCTTGTGTATTTTCTCGGTCGCTATCAGGATGCAGACCTTACTCTGCATTTCTATGAACACTTTGGTGCCTCACCAGACACAGTGTTACGTGGTAAAGTCGTGTGGATTGTCGGAGCCTCGAGCGGCATCGGTGAACACTTGGCTTATGAGTTCGCTAAACACGGCAGCAAACTGGTGCTATCCGCTAGAAGAGTCGAGGAGCTACAGAGAGTCAAACAGAAATGTTTGGGTGAGTTTAGAGACACGAGAGAAAGCTATGTTCTTCGATTTTCTTATACTCAAATGGCAACGCTTGCGTGACGATTCGATTTTTTCTCTCTCTCCAGTCTTTTTCATTTTAGTCTCTTTGCTCGAGACTTGAGAAACAACATGCATTGTTATTCAAGAAACAACATGCAATGATATTCATGTGTTGTTTTATCACCGAATGGCGCTATTATTTTCAAAATTGTCTCTGAAATTTTAGTCGATCTATTTCTTTGTCCGGCTTGTGGAATTTTAGACCCCACCTGATTTCAGCGGTATAACTAACAATGTAACAATAACACCACCACATCGATGAATAAATGCATGTTGCTGCGTAAATTCCCTGATGCGTTTTGAGTTGCCTGATCTGTTTGCACCAAATTATAGTTTTTGCTCCTTCTCTTTGTTCTTTGTCGGTCACGCAACGCTGAGGGAAGTGTTGCGTGACCGACACAAAAAACGGGCTACGAGGGAGCCTGCCCAAATCAAAACTTGAAGAATCAACGTTGCTTTTCATATTTGCGTTTGAAATAATATATCAAACACTAGACAGCGTGTTTCATCAGGATTTTCAAACACTGATAAGTGGGCTGAAAAAAAAACGAGTTCTTTAACTCTTTAACGGACTTCGTATCGAGGTGTTTGGAAATCCTGATGAAAAACACTGTGATTGATATAGCTTCTCAAACGCGTCATTCAATGTCGAGTAAAAGAAGGAATAAAACCTCCCAAAAATCTATGCAAATTTAAGACGGCGTATCCAAACCTCCTTTCATTTCAAGAAATTTTCGCCAAAAACTATCGTTTTGCCGACGTTGCAAAACTTCCTTATTAGGAAATCCCCCTTCCTTGATTTGGAAGGTCTGTAAGTACTTTTCCTCGTATCTTAGCGGAAAAAACAGGACTCATATCAAGATAAATATGTCGTTTTTGTCAATGCCAAATCGTGCGTGACGCGGGCTACCTGTGTTTGAATTTCCGGACTCCTGGGGCCAAAATAAAGATGGAGGCCTACAAGAACAGCGCCTTCTCTCAAAAACCTGCAAGTTTGGCGCCAAACGTTTTGACAATTAAGGACAAGAAATAAGCTAGGAAAACTTCTGGACTTCCGAATATGGTAAGTAGAAACTTCAATATAAGGAAATTTTAGAAAACGACACATTTCAACGGGAACTTTCTTGATATAAATTTGCCAAAACTTGCAGATACTCGAGAAACATCGATCTCTTTGGTCGCCATTTTGTTTTGCCCCCCGCCGAGGGGCCTGAGACGCGTTTTGAACACCACAGGCAGCCCGCGCGGATTTGCCATGACGACAGCACTTTCTTGATATGACGCTTTGATGTTTTTTTTAACTGTCCTTCGCGCCCGCCTTTATTGTGGAGAATGATAATACTCCTCCTGATCTTACCTTGTCCAGAACTTGAGGCAGAACGTAGTATCCTAATCCTGCCTTTGGATTTGATGAAATACGAGACGCACCAGAACGCTACCGCCACCGTACTGCAACACTTTGGACAGGTAGAGTGTGACTACAAGTTAAGGGGGCCACAGGGGAGCTCAATTCTTGTGAAAATCAAGTAATTCTTACTTTTTATGTCAAGTAAAGCGAAAAAGTCCTATCTTCTTTACGTTATGTCCGGGTGCTTCTTTTCTAAACGTTAGTTAGGGCGCAGAGCTGACAGGACCGGGAAAAGGGCTCAAGGTAAAAGAGACAAGGATACTTGTCGAAAAATAAGAATGAGAAAGTCTTCATATCAAGATAAATATGTCGTTTTTGTCAATGCCAACCCGTGCGTGACGCGGGCTACCTGTGTTTTAATTTCCGGGCTCCTAGGGCCAAAATAAAGATGGCGGCCTACAAGAATAGCGAATCTCTCCAAAAGCTGCAAGTTTTGGCGAACTTTTTGACAATTTAGGGCAAGAAATAAGCTAGGAAAACTTCTGGACTTCCAAATATGGTAAGTAGGGGAAACTTCCATATAAGGAAACTTTAGAGAACGACACATTTCAACGAGAACTTTCTTGATAGGTTGTTTTTCACGAATCCTCGCGGACCGCCTGTGGTATTTGTAAAATCTGGATTCAGGCCCTTTGGCCGAGGAGAAACAAAATAGCGACCAAGAGAACGATGTTTCTTGAATTTTCCTGTTTCACGAATTTTCCTGCGTGATATGTGGGGAAAATACTTACAGACTTTCCAAATAAGGTAAGGGGGGTTTCTTAATAGAGGAAGTTTTACAATGTCGACAGTTTTTGGCGAAATTTTCTTCATATGCACCCTAAAAAAATGTCAAATTGCGATAAAATTTGACTATAAAACATCTCATTGGCCAACATCGCGTGGGAAGCGTAAAGGCCCTTTGACACGCTGCGATTTGTCGGGCCCGATTGCTTGTGCTTTCGGTGTCAGCCCGACACTGAAAAATCTGTGGCATAAATGGGCCTTAACGGAGCTACAAAAAGAAATGTTCTGAATATGGTGTAGTCCAAACAAATACTGATTTAAAAAGGAAAGACGTGTATAATTATTAGGCCTAAAGTCTCTCCGGAGGTAGTCCAGTCCCTGAACTCTCCTTCGCGGCTCCGTTGTGTTGCCTAGGAGAGTCCAGAAACCTTTGTATGCGCATGCGCTAGATCTAAACAAGAACTTGGGTTTTTTGTTAGTACGCATGATCCAAACCGCTGTCGGAGATTTTGTTGAATTTTCGCGTTTTACGGTCACAAGGGCGTCCTATCTTGATGGACAAAATTCAATCAATTTCCGACAACGGTATTTGGATCATGCGCACTAACGAAAAAACCCAAGTTCTTGGTCATATCTAGCGCATGCGCATACAAAGGTCTCTGCACTCTCCTTTCGGCGATAACAGGCAACACAACGGAGCCGCGAAGGAGAGTTCAGGGACTGGACTACTCCGAAGGTGGAAGCAACCATTACAAATTTAGCACGTAATGTACGTCGATATAGGAAAGCACTCCCCCCCCCCCCCCGTCAGGTGGGCTGGGCGGTGATGTAGCAAGCCAACCAGGAAGCACCAGAACTTTCTCAGAGAAAGAGACAGAGAACGGTATATTAACCCTATAAGACTGGGGGGGGGGGGGCTTTTCGAGCCCCCCTCCAGTAAAATCCTGATTACTCTAAAACCACTGCAGCTATGATGGTGAAACTTCGTGACTTTTCCTAAAATTTATCTGGGAACATTTTGGTGTCAATGACATGTCAGTGTTAACGGCCCAGTTTCCATGGCAACCAATTTTTGACATGCATCAGAAGCTCATAAGTAGTACTTATGAGCTTCTGCATGCATCCATGTTTTGCATCTCGAAAAACGTGAATTTTTCATATTTCAAGCTTAATGTTGGACACAATGCCCAATTTATGAGTATTAGAGCTTGTACTCATTAGTAATTTATGTATAGGCTAATTAATTTTTTACACAAAATCTTTGGGGGGGAGGGGTAGGGGGATTTTGTTCATTTTTACATATGGTCCAAAACTAGCTCTGGGATTCACAAATATCCTTTTAATTCAACTTTTTGAATGTCAAACACTTCTTTGATGAGTATTTTGTACATTTTGACCATTGTGTTCTCATTGAGTATTTATCTGAAGAGTCAAATCGAAATTAAATGAAATCCAAGATGGCGGATCCAAGATGGCGGATCCAAGATGGCGGACAATATTTTAAAAATTCGTCATTATGATGCAAGTTTAATTAAATTATGTGTTAATGTCACACATTATTACATTTACATTATCTTGATGTTAATGTGTTGGCTTTTAGCCCTTAACATGCTGACTTTATATCCAAAATGCAGTCCCTGAAACTGACTTTTTTTATGTTGCATTGTAGCAACAGAGTGGCACGCAGAAAAAAAAATCCACAGCCACTACTACTTAACAATTACCTCAGTGTTATATATCAAATTAAAGGTTATAAAATTATCTTTCTTTTCATTACTACAAAAGCTAAACAAATGAGTCTATTTGAAAAATGTAGCCAAACAAATATGAAAAAAATAAATTTACCTATGATATGAAATGCAGCTAATAAAAATATCAATGAATAGAACTTCAATATTTTGGAAATTAAAACAAGATTTGTAATATTTTACAAAAATATACACAAATTTGTATTCCCTCTTAAATCAAAGTACCTCTGCCTTGATATCTGACAATGTATTTTAGTGTTTTTGCATGCTACAAACCCATAAAGCAAAAAATTATCATGGCCGACATTTCTGAAGTTGTATATGCAGCACTGTACAATAAATATTTGTGCTGTGCTTCAATATCAAACATGCTAATTTAACAAAATAGCTTTAATAGGATTATTTTGATTATTTTGGTGTCATTGGTTGCAATAGTTAACAAATGTCACTCATTATTAGCAACAGACTCAACTGTTTATCTCTCATCGTGTTGTCGAACAGCACCAAATATCACTCATTATCAGCTTCCCTTTCATCATGTTGTCTAACATAAGCACCAACATAGTCCTCGACTGTATGGTACCGCTGAAAACACTCCTGTATGCAAAGTACTGCAACTTTACAGACATTGCACTGGTAGCTTGATTCCCGACCTGCCCTCTTCCGTTTAGCACCTAAGTGTGCCAATATAATTCTCTCTCCTGGGTTACAAACAACACAAGACCTTGAAACATTCAGTTTCTTTCCACTAGCCAGTATCTTTTCTGGAAAGTGTCTGGAAATGATAGCATTTGAAATACTTTCCTGTCCTTCATTTTGAAGGCAAGCAAAGTACCATTGTTCATAATAAATGTGTCTCCTTTGTTCTTTAGTTTCGCATTCTTGAGTGCTGGAGGGATGCCTTTCTGATAACGCATTGTCCCACATGCACCAGTTTTCTTTTTATACAAGTCTGTAAAGAGAACTGGGGATGTATAGTAATTGTGTCTACATATAAAGTCTCATTACTAGGTCATAGGTTTTTCCCTTTGCATGAGGAGGATTATCAGTTGCTCCTGTGTATATTTCAAATTTAAAACAGTACCCATTATTAGAGTCACACAGTTGATATGATTTGACTCCATACTTGTCTGGCTTGTCTGGGCTGTATACTTTGAAGTGCACCCTTCCTCTGAATGGAATCGTCCCTTCATCTATACAAAATATTTTGCTCAGGAATCCATGTAGTTGAGAAGTTCTCTGTCACTACCCTGTAAATAGCTCCAAGCTTGTCAACAGGATTATATCCTGCATTCCCACGTGCAATTATTATTATCATTATCACAGAGATAAAAACATGTTAGCATGTTTAGAAATTTATCCCTTGGCATGATTGCTGGGAAAAATGGAGTAGATAGCACCTCATCAGTAGACCAATAATTCTGTATGTTTTCTTGATTGACTAGGCCCATAGCGATCACCATGGCAAAGAATGCCTTGATTTCGTTCGATGTCACGCCATCATCTGGCCATTTTCTGAGTCGAGAATTCGCAGTTAGATTTTTCGCAGCTATAGTTTCCTTTGCATATTTATTGGTCTGCTTTGCAATTTCCTCAAAGAGATTCTCTGGGAACAGTAAATAAAAGTAATCAAGGAAAGTAGGATTATCGGGTAAGTGTGCTTTGAGGACACTGTCACCAGCAGTGAACGTAAGTCGCGTCGGCTCTCTTGGACCTCTATTGGATCGTCTTCATCGTTGATTTCCTCTTCACTATCCTTCTCCTCTTCCCCGTTCTCTTCTTCTTCATCTCCGCTATTCATATCAACATCACTATCAACATTTTGAGTGATAACTTCGTCGAAGTTTTGTTCATCTATGAAAATAATCGCCGCCATGTTGTCAACTACGCTCGTCTGTCACGCGCGAGGAAAATAAGATCGCTATCCGTTCGGATGACAATCGGATTAGCTCCGATTGCCATGCATGATTTGTTCTGTCTCAAAGAACAGGGCCCCGATCCTATATCGACTGTTGTCGAGCAACTTGCGACATAACAGCGAAATTACGTCATCATTCGTAAAAACCGGAATATTCCGGGACCCGTCCAGACGGCTGACACAGGGATCCCGGATTATTCCGGATGCCGCACGTTAAGGGTTAGAGCAATATTTACCAAGTTTTTGGACGTTTATTGAAATAACTTAAAATTTGATAAAAACTTAAGAATGACGTCATTGTGACGTCACATTTTGCTCCCACGTGACAAAAATAGGTGTGGTGATTTGTCTTAGGCTCATGGTCATTGTGTGAAAGTTTGATGATCATAGCTCCAGTGGTTCCGAGATATAGGGGGGGGGGGGGGGGGGGCGAATTAGCCACCCCCCCCCCCCCCCCCAGTCACAGATTGTCAAAAAAAAACAGTGTTAATAGGGTTAAGATTTATTAATATTTTACTTGATTTGAACCATCTCACACTGGTGATCCAACAATTTATTTCACATTATTTTTCAGGTTGACATACTCATAAACAACGCTGCAAATTTGGTTTTCGGATACGTGAAAGATGTGACATTCGAACAAGAGATGAGTTCTATTAACACCAACCTGTTGGGCACAATCTCCCTGACCAAGACGATACTACCTCATCTGATGAGCAGACGGCAGGGACACATCGCGGTCATTAACAGTGCAGCCGGAAAATTCGGTAGGTTCGATTGATTCGTTGAAAGATTCTCCGCACCTTTCGAGGAAAAGTACGTCCAGGGGCACAAAACGAGTACTAGCTTGATAATTACCTTCAACGTAAGGTTTTTTGAGATGAAATCTCTCACGTTACTCATGGCCTGCAGATGTATGTTGTCATTTCCGCAATTTTTATCAACAGGTACCCCATGGTTTGGAGCTTACTGCGCGGGGAAGCACGGGCTAAAGGTAAACATTTTCACTGGTCGCTCATTTCTATCAACCATTCATATTGTGCAGCTGTGTTTATCACGTGCTCACTTTGTAAGCGGCTTGGCTTATAAAGAAACCCGAATCACGTGCACAGCGCGTGATAGTGGTTTTACTTGGTTTGTGATTGGCTCACTGAAACCCATTCGGCAGCAACTTGTAATTTAAACTGTAGGATATCTATCGTGGTTACCAAGCCAAAATTGTGGACAGACCGAGAACTGGAAAAAAACTTTATCGGAGGTGGAAGCTGGATAATTAAACTTCGTATTTAAAATATATTCGTTATTCTCGCGCAATTACCAACAATGATTAAACAAATACAGGTTGGTGTGGCAGAAATAATTGCGGTATTGCCTCAATATAGTTCTGAATAAACCGTGCTCCTATATATTTATCTATTTACCTATTTACTTGCTTTTCTACTTAAGTTATAACTACATACTCTTTTCCTTTTCTCTTTTTTTCTGATTATAGCCAAGCAGCTTTTCAAGTTATTTGTGTTTTTAGCGAATTCTCCGATCCACCAGATGCCTGCTGTAGCTGATATGATCGGCGTCAATATATTCGTTATTCTTGTATTTCTTTTTTCATTCTCATTATTATTTTCATTCTCATTATACATTTCCATGTTCTTTATTCAAATTATGCAATTGGCAAACCAGAATACTTATTTGCATTTAACCCTCTTTCTTATATAACGAGGCATAACTAATTATGAAAAAACTCTATTGTTGCTCGAAGCGTCAGCAAAAACAATTTTATCACGGTCTGGTTGCAATAATATTTCAGTGCTTGGAAACTTTCAACAGGGACGTCAACTATCTTGGTTTTGGTCAGAGTCTCACAGAAGATTTTTCGCTTCGTCGTCCGGGAAAAATGAGTCAAGACGACTGGCCATTTCCCTGCTAGCAGAGGCCTCTTTTCTCTGCATTTCGCTGGCTGAGGTTCGCGAGGAAAAGAGACCTCTGCGCTGGGTCGAAACAACCTCAGCC